>CM042852.1:13330895-13441307 GCA_023658055.1 Thaleichthys pacificus | reverse complement strand
ACCCAGTGGTGGGACAGGGGCACTGTTACCCAGTGGTGGGACAGGGGCACTGTTACCCAGTGGTGGGACAGGGGCACTGTTACCCAGTGGTGGGACAGGGGCACTGTTACCCAGTGGTGGGACTTGACAAACAGGATTACAGGAGCTGCTCTGCTGACACATGCTGTGCTCTGCTTCACTTCTGCACTGCAGTCACAAGACACACGCAGAATTACCGCTAAAGGTCAGCAGAGTCACACATTCACTGAATGTCACAGCTTAGCCACAGTTTGGGGAGAGAAATATTGCAGATAAATGCAGCCGTCTCCTGGCAGTGACTAATGATCTGCCCTCGCATGGCGGACTGAGAAAAGAAAAGAAACCGAATTATAGGGGCAAGTTACAAGACAACAGGGGCGCATCGATTAGACAGAGTGAATCACGCTGCCGCGACACCTTGAATTTCAAACTTAAAGAGCGCAGGCTCTGGGTGTTAGGTTGGATTGTCACTCCTGGAGTCCTGCCTTCATTGATGAGGTGTCACATGTCACACGGCGGGCCTGCAGGGTGTCACAAACCAGCGGGGGAGCCCCGCCGTCTCAGAGAGGCTTAGCATAGGTTTAAATGAGCATTCCACAGCCTGTCCCGTTCTCCTACACGGAAACACACACACACGCTTACACACACACACACACACGCTTACACACACTCTTACATGCACTGATCCACGACTCCAGTATATCACAGAGGGTAGTAAGCTGACTTGACACAGATTACGATATCCCAACACGGAATTTACGGGGATGATTGTGTGTGTGTGTGTGTGTGTGGTGGCGGCAGTTGGGAAAGAGAAACAGGAGCGTGGCTGTGAAGAAGGCACCTATTGTTGCACAGCTGCAGTTTGATCTCCTGAGATACAAGATGTAGCCACTGCGAGCGGCTCACCTTGTTGTTTTCTCTCTCGAACAGCCTCTTGAGTGAAGAGCTTTAAACCGAGACTGACTCGGATACCGGTGGACTCAGGCTTGTAGGTAGTGAGCCACAGTGGAATACAATGTCCACACATGTACCGAGGGACACAGTCAAAGTCCAATTCCTCAAAGGCACAAACGGCCAGAAAATCTATGCCCAGCAACAAGTCACCTGGCATGAGTCATTATCAGAGCCCAAGATTTCTCCTCTAATATAAATATATCTGACATTCTCCCTGCGGCCCTCCTGCTTCATCTCTCTCCCTGTCGTAGCTCTCCCTAACTCTGTTTACTCAGGTCCTGTCTCTCTCAATACTGTATCTCCCATCTCACTCATCATTCTGCCCTTCTTCTCCATCAATATCACACTCTTTCATCTGTACGATTCCACTTAGAACAGTGGTTCTCCCCTGCTCATCTCTCTCTTCACTTCCTCAAAACACATATTCCCCAAACCATTCTTCCTCTCTTTCAAGTCCAGAATTGGACATCAAAGTCTTGAGATGGAATTTCAATTTCAAATCAATATATAGTCCAAATGTACCTCCTCTAATTCGTTTTCCTTCCTCTCTTTTCTCCCTGCACGCCTGTGTGTGTATGTGTGTGTGTGTATCACCACCTGCTGCAGCCTGTGGCCTGGAGTTCCTGCTGGTTCTCTGTGGTCTGAGCTGTCCTGGTCCTGCCCACGCCACTGTATCTGCTACACCACGCCCCCACTGTTTCCTGCCAGGCGCACAACTTCCTGTCCGTCCCCGAAGGCATCCCCCCCAACAGCGAGCGCATTTTCCTGCAGAACAACAAGATCCACCGTCTGTTGCGAGGCCCACTTCAGCCCCACCACGGTCACCCTCTGGATCTACTCCAACAACATCACCTACATCGAGCCCTCCACCTTCCATGGCTTCACCCTGCTGGAGGAGCTGGACCTGAGGGACAATCCCCACCTGCGCACCCTGGCCGCGGACACCTTCCACGGGCTGGGCCGTCTCCACGCGCTGCACCTGTACCGCTGTGGACCTCAGCGCGCTGCCCAGCAACATCTTCCAGGGGCTGCGCAACCTGCAGTATCTCTACCTGCAGGTACGTACAGCACTGCTGTCTGCTGAAGCGGGGAGGCGAGAAATACAGTGATGTAGCTAGATTTGTCTATATTGGATATGGAGCAAGAGATAGGATTACTTCGTGGGATTTGTTAGCTCCAAAAGGGTGTATTTATTATTGTTGCCTGTGAGGATTTGTTTATGACTCAGGGTTTCACCCTGTTGTGTGTGTGTGTCTGTGCAGGACAAACCACCTGGACTTCCTTCACGAGGACATCTTTATGGACCTGCAAAAACCTGAGTCACCTAGTTCCTGCATGGGAACAAGCTGGTGGAGCTGCAGCAGAACACCTTCCGGGCCTGGGCTCTCTGGATCGCCTGCTGCTGACACCACAACCAGCTGCAGTGGGTGGGACGGCTGGCCTTCCACGACCTGCGGCGCCTCACCACCCTCTACCTGTTCAACAACTCCCTGACGGAGCTGTCGGGGGAGTGCCTCGAGGGCCCGCTGCCAGCCCTGGCGTACCTGAGGCTCACACGACAACCCCTGTGAGTGCGACTGCAAGGCCCTGTCGCTGTGGGACTGCTCAAGCGTTTCCGGGGGCTCCACCTCGTCGGTGGGGTGCCAGGCTCCTCCTGACCTGGCGGGGAAGGACCTCAAGCTACTCGGCAAGGGAAGACTTACACCAACTGCTCCGGGTCCAAGTCCCTGCACCAGAGCAAGACCAGCACCTGGGCGGACACGGAGAAGGTGTCCCTGAAGAACGAGCCCCAGCCGGTCCAGCCTCCGCACACGCACCCCCACCACCCCCGCCACCACAACGAGGCTCCGCCCTACCCCTCTCCCCCCTCCCCTCTGCCCCACCCCTGCCACCGTCCACGGATGGGGGAGTAGCGGCGGGAGCAGGCGGGGAAGCGGGGCGGCGGCGGCGCCCCCCCAGAGGCCAGGCCGCGCTCGGAACTGCACGCGCCCGCGGGCCAGGGGGGGGAAAGGGAAGGGGCAGAACGAGGTGCACACCCTGAAGAGATGGCGGATAAGGAGTACTCCTCCCCCGACTTCACGAGGGGGGGGGTAAATACGACCACACGTCAGCGGACGGCACCATCACGCGGCGGAAGCACAAGTGCCCCCCCCCCGGACATCTGTCGGCCCCCCCAGCGGGGTTCACAAGCCACCAACAGGGGGGCCACGGCCCTGCCCCCTGCTGCACCTGTACGCCATCCTGGGAGCCTTGGTGCCTGTTAGCATTGATTCCATTCTGCGCTGACCCCGCGGGGGGCAAGGACACGGCTTCACCAACGATGCAGCCCTTCCCACCCCTGTCTCGCTCCTGCACAAGGCCTGTGTGTGTGTACTTTATGTGTGTGCGTGTGTGATTGTGTGTGTAAAACATTGTGTAGGGGCTTAGCTGTTTAGACTCTGAAATAGACGTTCGAACATCCAACATCCGATGAGGAAGGACTGTGAGGGGGAGCTGGGAGAGAGAGAGGAAGCGTGGAGCACGCTTGCACTGCCACAGTTGCTATTTTGATTTGATTATCTGTTGTGTTGCTCTCTTGTCTTTTTGCAGCCCTCTCTTTGTGTTTTTCCTGCTCGAGCTGAGATAACCAAACTTTTCGAAAGAAAGAGGCACGAAGCGAAACGTTAGCTACGAGTGAAGTGAAAAAGTGTTTCAACCAGCTGTATTTTGGGGTTTCGCAATCTGTGAATCCTTATTTGAGAGAGGAGGGGGGGGGGAGACGGTGATTGTTAAGCCCTCGGAATGAGTGTATCCAGTTTAATTTTCAGTCTTATTTGCCAATGTATTTTTCTATTACCTGCTTTTTGCCAATAGCAGTACCATGTAATTGGACCACAGTGTTTCCATCAGCAGAGAGATTAACTGAGAGCTGGGCTCCGAATCAGACCAGGTATGTGCAGAGCTAGCAGTGCTACTATAACAGCACAGCATGGGGCACCGGCAGAGAGGGCACACGCAGCAGGAACATGCCACGGCTTCTGCTCCTTGAACAGATATCACTGACCCGACATGTCCAACTCTGCTGCTCCTTCATATAATATTATCTAGAGCTTTCGTTTTGGTTGTTTTTAGGTGATGCTGACTTCCTCCGATTGTTTCTTTATGTTGCTGTTGATTGTCATTTCTTTTCTAATCACATGTGCTGCCGCATATTAAACTAATCCACCCAAGCTGCTAATTTTCTGTATGGAGGTGAATGGTAGTAAATGCTCTGTTCCCATATGATACGATGTGTCCCCCCCCCAGAGGAACAAGCTGTGAATATCAAGGAATCTGTCTGGTACTCGTCCTGGATGTTGTTCATTTGATTTTGCTGAGATACAAAAGGACCTGAATATTGATCCCTATTAAGGGTAAAGAGAGACAGACATCTTTAAGGGGGGTCAAGGGTCAGTGGGAGTGTTCTCAGTGTCCTGGAAGGCTATTGGCTGAGATGAACCTTTGCCACAGTGGGGATTCTTCCTCATTGGGTCTCTGAAGAACAGTTTTTTTCGTTCCTAATCTTCAAAAGGAAAACATCAGAGAAACAAGACTAGAGAAAAAAAAAAACGTGTACCTTAAATGACTTCTGTGATGAATTAAATATAAAAGATTTTTAAAAAGACGATTTCGAAACCGAGCACGGCAAAATGACGGGGACTTTCTCTCGGACATACAAAACTGCTTAAAAGCCTCTAAACAGACTGCTCTTCTTGCGATCGCAGGTGAAGATCCGAGAAGCAAGACAATCGCTTCGGTAGGGTCAGGGGAAGACAGGCCCATGGACAGACATCTTAATGATAAGACTGTGTTTGTAACAATAATGATGTGAACTGTGCTATTATCATTGACTACAAGTGGACGATCTGCAGTGCCGAAATGAATCATTTACTGTATTACTACGAGAACTACAATATCAACGTCATCAACGATGATAACAGGGTTTCTGCCTCCTCTACTGAGGGTGTAGCTTTGTTCAGTTACTTTATGGTTTCATTCTTTGGTTGACCGGCATTGTTCTTTTTATTACATCTTTATTTTCATTCTCTTCTGGACTCTTATCCATGAACGATGCACAACTCCATTTCCCTGGTCCTTGTTCCAATGTATCCCCGTTTATATCTCGTATTTGCCATGATTCAACGGTTCAATAAGTTCTTATCAAAGAAGAACGATACAAAATGTTTATAAAGATATTAAATCTATATCTTCTTATGTTAAAAGCTGACAGTTTGGAGTGGAGTTTGTTTTGTGGCCCGGAGGCAGCCTGGAAGTATTTGTCTCAGAGGAGCTAGGAGCCTGGTTCGACCTCTCCTCACTTGGCTTTCTCTTTATTATTAATTTTAAAAAGAAATGGACTCTGTCAGCAAGTTTGTCTTTTTCCATTGTGTTTTCCCCTCCCAGTCTTGCCTCTACTTTGCAGTCTGTCTCGCCTGATCAGTCACCATGGGCGAAACAGGCTGCTCTCCACAGAGACAACCCTTTGTGGCTCAACTGTTTGGTTAGGATGTGTATACTGTACATAAGCTACACACTCACACACATCAATATGACTTAGAGTCCGTACAAAAAAAAAGATGAAGAAAGCAACTCTGTTCCCGACCCCCCAAAAATGTTAGAAATATCCAGAGACTTCTACACCAGGCACTCGGGCACCCATGGTCTGACTGGAGCACACAGCTCAGTGGGATACTCTGTAGGTCAATAAATCATTTAAAAGGCACTAAGGGTATTTATGAGAGTGTCACACAGATCTGTAGATATTCAGGGTTATTATTGTTATTAATGGGGACTTTAGAACATAAATTCCATTTCCTCTTCCCTGCCCCTCTTTCTATGATGAAAATTGATCCACAAGTAAGTGTGCCATTTAGGTTTCTTCCTCGTATGCTGTTAAATGAAAGGGTTGGTGGAGTGGGGGGGCGGGGGGAGAAGAGTTCGTTTTATGCATGGTTGAGGATGGCTGGGGGAATTACATTTAAATGATGAGCAACTTGGCCATCTAATAGCACCTTCCACTCTCTCCATCATCCCCCCTCGTCATTCTCTCTCTCTCTCTCTTCTCTCCATCCCCTTTCCTCTCTTTCGTTCTTCTCTCTACGACGCTCCTCCTTTCACTCTGACTCTATCTCTCTGTTTCCATCCCTCTCTCTCTCTCAAACCCACACACACTATGCCTTACATACATTTACATTTAGTCATTTAGCAGACGCTCTTATCCAGAGCGACTTACAGTAAGTACAGGGACATTCCCCCTGAGGCAAGTAGGGTGAAGTGCCTTGCCCAAGGAAACAACGTCAGTTGGCATGACCGGGAATCGAACTGGCAACCTTCGGATTACTAGCCCGACTCCCTCACCGCTCAGCCACATACACACACGTATCTTCTTTCCAGCGCTAGCATAACTCACTAGACACCCATTCCAAGATGTCCACTGCAAACTGTCATCATGATCATTTTGCTCTAAAACCAATACCAATCTCCTGAGCTAGTAGACAAGACAGAAGATGGAGGAGAGTTTGGGAGCAGAGAGTAGGTGTGTTTTGGTCAATTATTCAGAGTGAAAGAACTGGCCTAGTTTGAGTATCACTTCTCATTTTCTTTTCTAAAGATCCACATGTGCTTGTGAAGATGAAGTGGGTTTCGAACAGCCTCCTCAGTGGACAGCATCATCTCAGCCCAGCTGAACACCCTCTCAGAGGCATTAAGGGACCATGAAAAGTAAACTCTGGCCGATGAAAAATCACTCCATGATTACCTCAGAGAAACAGAGCCTGTTCTGCCGACTAGTCGGTAATGTCGGGGATAATTAAGCGGTTATATTGCCACAGATGCCATTTCATCTTAGACTCTGCTTCGGAAGGTAATCATCTCTTATATTACTGTAAGTACCAAGACATTTATAGTGACACAGACATAACAGTCCATTAACCAATCAAAATAGGGATGCACTACTGGCCCAACAATGCAAAATTACATCTAGGTCATAAATATTTCAGAAATATCTCAAAGTTGTAACCACCTATACAGAATACTCTTACAGATGTTGACTCTAAGGACATTTACTGGTATTTGTGGAATTCTTTCCGATGATTGTTAGGTTTCTCTCAACAAAATTAGCATTTCACTCACTGTTACTCTCATCTGAATTGACCCACATATTTGCACAGCACTTCAAAGGAAAATAGTCTAATTGCAATTGTCTCATTGCAGTTGAATCCAGGAGCCAGCAGAGAGCCGTCAGAGCCTAGCCGTGCCTAGAGTAATCCTCCGTGAGTGAAGCAGATAGGTCACCAGACACATCCCAGAGAAGCTCAGTCAAAACCTGGGCCCGAAGCACCCGACAACGCACAGGACAAGAGGACGGGTTGAGAGAACGAGCGGAGCCCGGACGAGAGCGAGGAAGGCTGAAGGCGGGCGTGAAGCGTGGACGAGGAGGAGAAGGAGATACATCTGCATGGGATGGAGGGATGGAGGGATGGAGGGGGGGAGCAGAGAGAAGAGGGAGAGCAGATGGTGGAGAGGGGGAGATGAGGAGGCTTGGGGGAGCTCACGAGGGGACAACGGAAAACAACTGATATCAGCCAGGCGCAAAAGGCAAGGATGATTAAGACTATGACAACATGCTCAGAGGAGGGAGAGACACATGGGAGGGGAAGTGATGAATGAGGAGGGGGTGTTTGCAAGATCACAACATCGAGAGGAGCTATTTCCAGCGCAGCTATGTATACATCCACTCATCGCACCTTCTTCCTATACCCTGTTGCACAAACCCACAACCAGGATTCCGAATATAGAACGCAGCGTGTGAGATCTCACATTTCTTATTCATGAGCAGCTTGTTGATTCATCCGTGTGCCTATAGAACACATAGGACTTCTCCGTTTGTATTGAGGTACTTAGTCTATCTATCTGGTAAGCAGCTTTTAATTTACTGTCTGCCACTGTTGTGTGGTAGGCTATTAATTAAAGCAGGGAATTTATCCAATTGAAAAAGAGATGGAGAAAGTTGAGTGTGGAGGGGAACGACGTCATTGGGGGACATGATAATTAACAGAAGTAATGCCGCAAAACGCCACAATACCTTCACTTTGCATAATTCCCCTAGTCCCCCCTCTCCCCGTGTCTCTGAGTCCCACTCTCCCCAGTCAATCACAAAGCTAATATCACCTCCGTCTGCATAAGCCCTTTCTTCTCCCCAGCCCTTTTATTGTGTTTATTTATTTAGCTCGGAAATCCCCCCAAGAACTCTTTATTCCTCAGCCAGCTAACCTGCCTGCATACCGACATGGTCCAGCGCAGAGCAGCACACCCAACAGACACAACCCCACCTGGAGGCGGGAAATAGATCCGTTGTTTGACCTGAAGGTTAGCAACACGCGACCTCAAGTCAGATTCCCCCGACGGCGCGTCGCCCGAAAAGGAGCCTAGTTCTATTTCTGTCAAACCCCGTCTCGAGAAGCGTGTGTTAGGAGCGGGTCTCAGAGAGGCGCAGGAGAAGGAGGAGAGGTACGTGTCACACCTTCAATCTGGGTTAAAATGGCCGCCGTCACTGCTCCCCTGCACCGGAGGGGAACGCAATCCGGTAAGAGAGTCTATCGCCGTTACTTAAGGATGTGTCTCTTAAACATGTCTCTTTACTCTCTCTGGGCACGGCCACTCAAGCAGCTCTCTTGTCTGCTCCCAATCTGATCAATGGCTGCAATTAACACCTCAGATCGATGCTGGAGTACAGGGGAAACAGAGAAGTCTCTCTCCCGGTGAGCCCACAGCCACAGGCCCCGTCACTTGTGTGGGAGAGCACGAGCCAGACAGGGGGCTAACGACACACACACAGCACTCTCTCCACCCCAATTAATCACCCCCCTCCCCCCCCGGCCCTGACAGACCACCCTCCTCTACTCCATCTCCTCTTCCTCTCCTGCTCCGCCTGCCTGGTCTCAGCCTCCACACCGGTGTTGGAAGGTAAGGGAAGGTATGGTGATGGAGACCTCCAGAGGAAGGGTTACCCTGGAGCAAGGCCAGGTTACCACACCGTCTCCATGGTTCTGCTCTGCTCTGTTTACGTTTCACCAAGGCCTCTTTGAAAAAAATCATCGCCTGGGAATTTAGGATTTCCTCGGTCGGATTTCAGCGAAGCCCCAATTCTAGGCAGGTAGAATCTCAGCCAGGCTCTCTCACTTAGTCACCGGGGGGGGGGGGGGGGGGTGGATGCAGTGATCCTGCACATTATTTTCCCTCTCAACGTTAGGCCAGGCAGTGACATCCACCTCCAACCCCACTTTATCCCATCGCCTCAGGGGAGTGTGCAGAGATGAGATGGGTGTGGAGATGGGGGGTTACCCTGTAGGCTGGAGGACTTTTGAGAGCTTTGCATGGTGGTGTTTGAAATGCAATGAGATGTCTTATACTCGGCTGATGTCCCTGATTGCCGGGCCGACAGGGTCTAATTATCCCTCCACACTCTCTCTCTCCGGACTCCCGCCTGATCGATCCCCTCGCATGTTCCTCATCAACCCTCAATCAAATCGAATTTGTAAACGAGAAAATGATGAGTATTTGAGGAAATCTTGAAGAGAAGCTCAAATGACTACATAAAACCACAGTGACTAATTACTAAGCTGATTTTTATTAACAAAGTTAGAAAGTAAAAATAAAAACGGATGTGTGAATACCCCCCCCTCCCCAGGTCTATTTCTGTCAGACGGGGGAGAGGGGGGTGGGGGGGTCTGGTGGGAACACGCTGCTCCCCTCTTCCCTGCTGTTCTTCATAGATTGCTACGCAGCATAAAGTTTCTTCCCTACAACAAAAGGAGATGCTTGCAGAAGAGGATTGCACCCAGAGCGCCCCTCCTCCCCCCTCCCCCCCCCCCCCCCCCCCCCCGACATCCTCCTTCCCACACAGTGGGAGACTGTGGGCCCACTGAGGTGGAGTTCAAGCCTCCCTCTCTCTCTCTCTCTCTCTCTAGCTCTCCATGTTTTTGCCCTCCAGCTGCAGAAGCTGCACAGATAAACACACCCACACTAACAGAGCCTAGCGTACCACACACACACACACACACACACACACACAAACACATACACATACACATGAACCTCTTCGCTACATTCGGCACATTTGAGCACATTTTACCTCACACTCTGGGGAGACATGTATATCACACATAACGTCCATGCAGTGAGACAGTGCCTGCCATATTCAAACTGCCCCCAACCTCCCCCACACAACCGCCCTGATCCAAATAGACAGTGTTTACAAGAAAACATGCTCGGCCGAATACCCCAAACAGAATCTGTTTTCATGGCTTAAGACCAATTCAGCTGTTTATATTTGCAAATGAGGACAGTGAGGAACAGTTGGGCAGTGATGGTGGTAAACAAAACAATAAAGTAAGTTAACAGCTGTAATGAAAATAATGGCTTCCAGAAATAATTGGTTGAGAAACAAAAAAAATGGTGTCGACCATTCCTCGTGAAATTCACCTTTTCTGCTTGTGACCTTTCTATGATTAATTTTTATTCGTTGACAGTTTAGCAACTGTTTTTGCTTGTCATGGTTCATTAACAGTGTTCACTTGTGTGGAATGGACAAAGGTTGACATGTTGTCAGTCAACCATTACAGTATTCATCCACCATTAGCTATTGACCTGTAACAGGCTACAGCTTAGTTACCAGGACCGTTTCCTAGGCTCCAGTATCATAGTTGCAGATGGCGATGTACCTTTCTGAGAAAACTCAGTTATAACTATGAAACCACAGCTGTAACGAGAGGAGTTGAGAAAACGACAGAAATGTGCCTCCTCTGCCTCTATCTCAGGCTCGGTCGGCTCGCACGTTAGCGAGCTAGATCTGCATTGATTTTGTGACAAGCATGCGAGGCTCAGCTCTAATTGGGTGTGTGTGTCTGCAGTCCTCCAGGCCAATTGTGCGATGCATCTTGGTCTAAAGACCACGCTACTGGGAGCAGCCTGACTCCAGCACAGCCACTTCGACGCACATTGTTCTCTGCCAGTGTATTTTATAAAGCTGCAGCTTTACACAAAAACAAAACAGCTTCCCGCCTCCGACAGGTAATAGATAGAGGTTAGCAACGGCGTTCCCTTGAGATGTCAGCTTTCATGACGACGGCGAGTACGCGGTCAGGTCAGCACATCCATAATAACACAGATATCCAATTAAGATTAAAGAACAAAAACACACTTTTGATCTCTTGTAATCTCGAAAAATATTCCCTTAACCATTTAGCTTGAAGGATAGTTAGTAAAAAAATACGGTAAAAGCCATTTGACTTGAGACAGATCCACTCAGCAGTACCTCAGACCGGCTCTAAACCCATCTGACCCTGTCATGTGTTCCCTCTGGCAGGCTCACCCAGTGTTCTCCCAGTCTGTCTACAATGACTTGAGCAGCGTTGAAAGTGAGACTCGGGCTGACCTTGCCCCCCTGTCCTGTGGACGAGGCTCCTCAGGGGGGGGGGGGGGCACTGGACAGACAAGGGGGGGAATCTGAGACACACGATCAACACACCTAGCAGTTCCCTTTCCACAACTAACTTTGAGGATGAGTGTGCATATGTGGGTGTGAGGATTTGGTTTGTGTGTTAGAGCTACACAGTAGTTTGTAGCTTGTTCTATGAAGCCGGGCTATTAATGTACTCTAAACTCTCAGCCGAGGTGTTGTGGGGGGGGGGGGGAGATAGGGAGTACATGGCCACCACGGATCAATATATACTTTGATGGGATCAGTGGAATACCTTTTCACAGCACCAAATATTCCTGCCAGTGTCCCTGGTAATGCCCCTCAGAGGGGAGGCGTGGGCCTGTTTCATTCAGGTGGATGAGGGTACATGGAGGACTGGTATCATCTCCCTCTTCCAATATGAGTCCGCTGATTAAGAACAGGGACATGGGGCCGAGGCGACTGGAAGGAGAGGCAGGAGGGAGAGGCAGGAGGGAGCCAGGAGAGTATGGAGGGATACGGTTCAGGGACAGAAATAGAGGCAGAGAAGCGTGCGACGTGGAAGAGAGGCGGCATAACCGGGAGAGGAAGATGAAGACGGGGTCAGGGTGAGTGTGAGTGACAGATGTGATCAATGGGGAGATAGATGCAGATATTAAAACCTAATAGAGCCAGGGAATGAGAGGCGGCGAGTGAGATTTCTCCTCCGTCTGAATCGAACAGCTTGGAATGACATACCGGCGTCTCTAATGGCGTCGGGGATGAAAGTGCTATGAGAATGTAAAAATACAAATGTGCAGACAGACGTCGTCCTTTCCCACCTTCTCCCCGAGGGTCTCCAGGCAGGCTTTCACGTCACGTCCCCATGGCGATGACAGCACGCGTTCCAGGCAGCGGAGAAGCCGCCACTCTGTCACAGGGGAGCCGACGTGACGCTGCTCACAGGCCTTCTCTCTCTGCCTCTCTCTCTCTCTGCCTCTCTCTCTGCCTCTCTCTCCTTCTGCCTCTCTCTCTCTGCCTCTCTCTCTCTGCCTCTCTCTCTCTGCCTCTCTCTCTGTCTCCGTGTTGCTAAAAATAAGATGTAAAAAAAAACTTGGAGAACCTGCGCCCTTCTAAGTCAATTTACAAAGCAGGGAGATGCCAAGAAATCCTATCCCTACCCCTCCTCTGGCGTGCTGCTGCTCTGTGTTCCTCCTTACACAGGTGTTTGTGTGTGTGTGTAGGGGGGTCCTGTCAGGGGGAACATCACTGGTAAACACAGAGAGGATGCCAGGGGATACACAGAGCCGGCGTTCTGCTATCTGGTGCTGCTATGTTCCCTAAAATGTCTTCTGAGCTAACAGGGTTGGAGCTGAACATCACACTGAATCTGCACTCAGAAACCCAAACCCCACAGGGATGGCAGTGAGCACACATTCTGAAGTCATGATCACTTCGAACATCCTCCCCTGCTTGCCCCGGGGCTGAACCCTGCGTGGAGAGGAGGAGTGACATGGTCGTGGCCCAGATCGGGCCTTTTGATGGACACATGACTTCACAACAAGGTCTGACTAACATGCCACTGAAGAATAATCAAGAGTTCAGTAACAACTGCAGGTCTTTGCCTTGAAAGACAATAAGCTACAGTGCAAACTACTAACCCTGGTTCAGTCACCTGATCTGGCCTATATGTTTCAGCCCAAAATGACCTGACATCCTCAGATAAAAACCTAAGCATTAAAAATAGAAAATGTTTTGACTGTATTTGTATATTAAATACACAGCCTAGGAACGATGCAGATACAAGGTTTTGAGTCGACAGCAACTAAACACTATCTCCCACATTTAAATTGAAGGCAGATGCAGCACCAGTCCTTGAGTATATGTGTGCAGGATTTCAGCGATAGATATGTTGCTGTCTGGGGGGGTGCCTGCATACAGAGTGTGCGAGCTGTCTGTGTCATCATTCCAGCTCTTTCTGCCACTGAGCTGCACATGCCACTGAGCTGCACATGCCACTGAGCTGCACATGCCACTGAGCTGCACATGCCACTGAGCTGCACATGCCACTGAGCTGCACATGCCACTGAGCTGCACATGCCACTGAGCTGCACATGCCACTTCCCTCCCAAGGTAGCAGTCTTTGTGCTGCTCTTCCACCATCACATGAAGGAGGAACAGGGGGACTAAGATGGAATCCATAAAAATCTGCTTCCCCCCTCTCTCTCTCCCCCTCTCTCTCTCCCCCTCTCTCTCTCTCTCTACAGTACATCAGTCCTCCACTGCTTCAACCCAGTCAATTAAATTCACACGTCAGATCAAACAGACTCTCCCTTTCATGCACACACACACACACACACGTACCGATGAACACACACAACAACCCCCAAATGTATGGAGAGGGAGACGCTGTTGGTTTAATTCATAGAGTGGAGCCGATCAGAAGAAAGTTGACATCTGAGGACAAGCCAGCACCCTGCCTAGACATCCACTGACGGATGTACACACACACACACACACACACACACACACACACACACACACACACACACACACACACACACACCACACACACACACACACACACACACACACACACACACACACACACACACACACACACACACACACACACACACACACACACACACACACACACACACACACACACACACACACAGCAAGGCCTGGCGGCCCTCACTCAATCAGGAGCATTCTGTGTGAGAGTGTTTGATCTGCTTTTAGAAGCACAGGACAGCAGAGTAGAGGAGCATTTATTGACACAAATACTCCCCCTCTCTCTCCCTCTCTCTCTCTCCCTCCTCTCTCTCTCTCTCTCTCTCTCTCCCTCTCTCTCCCTCTCTCTCCCTCTCTCTCCCTCTCTCTCTCTCTCTCTCTCTCTCCGCCTCTCTCTCTCCTGGTTTTAATACCAAGGCTTGACATTTGTTTAGAGGTCAATCATAGGACCAGGAGGACCTCAGCATTCAGTTCCCCCACCAATAGCTACACTCCCTACATATACTAGATCTTAATAAAGAAAATACTGGACAAATTATATTCTCTCTCCAAAACCTTTATTACCAAGGTAGCTCTGTCAATTTGAAGCCCCAAGAGGCTATCAAGAGGTCATCAAGTCAAAAATCTAAAAGGAAAATTACAACAATGACTCTACAATGGTGGGTTAGGTGACAGGATAGGTAAATAAGCAGAAATGTAGGTAGTGTTCTATGTTTGCCTTACAGGGGGATTATAGATTCTCCATGCAGCTACGAAATAGAAACCCCAGCCATTTCTCCTCCTTAATCAAGTTAAGTCTGTGCAATCCAAGTGAGTTAATACCTTCACACACTCGAGCAGATTGAAACAAAGACTTGCACTCCACTATACAGAACAAGTATTTTTGCAAACTATTTTTGGGGAGTGATTTGGTAGACAAGCCTCCTTTCTATATATTTTCATATTTTTCAGCTTGGATGTTAAATAAAATTAGAAATAACAATATATTTTTGGGTGTGTGTTGGTGGTGACGTTATTTTTCTCACCATGATTTTCTCCTCTCATCAAGCCAGCCTAAAATGATTTAAACTGATCGCCTCACTCTGGGGAGGGGGTTGGTACAGGACTTTGAAGTGGACCTGGTCCAGAAAGATCTACATTCTTTCATTACACCATGTCAATATTGAACCACAGACAGTCAGGGCCAGGTCTCAAGAGTCAAAGCAATCTAAATGATGGCCCATACTGACAAATTAAATAATACCACAGAATTCATTACTGCAATAAACATAGGCTCATCTGTTATGTTGACATGCCAATCCTGTCTGAACACTGAATAACTTTAATATACAACTTTTTTTGTTGAATTAACTTGGATTTACTGTCAAATTGGAGAGAAGCTTTAGGTTATGAATACAAATCCCTATTTAGTTTTTTTCAACCCTACTGAAGAACAACAAACTTCAGGGCCCCACCTGTTTATAGAAGTTGTGTGATTGCTTTCATAATGAATGGACCCCTGAAAGCCAATTATCGCTCTAAAATAATGACCTGAAACCGATTGTCTGTAGGGACAGACTGCGCAACAGCATGATTATGTAAAATATAAGGAAATTCCAGAAAGAATAAACGCTCTCAAACATATCCCTAATTACCATTCATAAGACAGTTAGCCAGTTTGAAAACACTAAAACCAAGAACAGATGTCCTCAGTCCTATTGTATATTTGAGGCAGAATAGCGAGCCGTGACTCTTAAACCTTGGCCCTCTGACCCCAATTACTTACCAATTACCCAGATACAGCGCAGCGCACACAGCATTAGGTCTACATGAAATTTACATTTAGTCATTTAGCAGATGCTCTTATCCAGAGCGACTTACAGTAAGTACAGGGACATTCCCCCAAGGCAAGTAGGAGTCAGGTGGCTGAGCGGTTAGGGAATCGGGCTAGTAATCAGGAGGTTGCTGGTTTGATTCCCGGCTGTGCAAAATTATGTTGTGTCCTTGGGCAAGGCACTTCACCCTACTTGCCTCGGGGGGAATGTCCCTGTACTTACTGTAAGTCGCTCTGGATAAGAGCGTCTGCTAAATGACTAAATGTAAATTTCATGTAGGGTGAAGTGCCTTGCCTAAGGACGCACGGCCGAGAATCGAACCGGCAACCTTCTGATTACTAGCCCGATTCCCTAACCGCTCAGCCACCTGACTCCCTGAAATGGTGTTGGTCATTACTCACAATTTGAGCCAGCCCTTGCAGCACTATAATAAAACCATCACTTCCTGGTTCCTCTCCTCTGGCAGTATAGGAACCTGCTATGTTGAAGCCTCACCAGCAGATCCCCCGCAGGGTATTCATCTCTATTCCTCCTGTCACCCCCCCCCCCCCCCCCCCCTCCCTTAAGGGTACATGGGATCCTTGACACACTGACACCTGGGGGGGCTATGGGAAGACACCTCTCTGCCAAGTCCTAATCACCCCCCACTACTGACAGAGATCAGGTCAGACGTCTCGCTCAGCCCCGACGCCACACTTAGCATTGTGTCACCGCGTGTCAGCGACGCGCACATTCAACATGACAGAGGGTCGACACGTACAGCGCACCCCGCGACCGTGCTTCCCGCGCGCCTCGAACCCGCCACGCCAGAAGGTGCCCTCCGGTGCCACTCAGGCATCGGAGAGCCTCACCTGCTGCCCTCCCAGACACGTCGGGAGAGGGGAGAGGGGAGGAGGAGGGGGGCGGGGGGGTCATGTGTGCATCAATGCGGAGACACTGGGCCTCATCATCGACTGCTTTTGCAGTTGAACTGGCGGAGCAGAGCGGAGGCAGGAAATGTGGAGTCCGGGTGAGGGTGTCAGCCTGTGAGGCTCATTAGAGGAGTTGGACGGAGGCAGGCTGGGTTGGAGGGCCGGCCACCGTTTCTGAAGGACCGTCGGTGGGTTTGTCGGCGAGCAGCAAGTACGTTGGAAAAAAGCACAAGTTTTCGGAGGCTGTCCGTCAGAGAGGACTAGCCGGCTCCCGAGGGCGTCTGAGACAGGAACGAAGCGTCAAGAGCTTTACTCTGACCTCCACGCCTCGTTCCTCCACGCCTCGTTCCTCCACCTGCCTATTTCATGGACCCCTGATTTCACAAGCGCTAGGATTAACAGTCTTCCAGCGTCCAGAGAGGGAGGCAGAAGAAAATGAAAATAAGCAAATACACAAATCCGTCACTTCGATTTTGAAAGGGCCTGAAGCAGAGAGTGGATAGGCTTCCGGCGCTACACCAACAAAAAAAAGGACATTTGGAAAGTCGTCCATGTTGCAAGTGATTCCTATTCCATCTGTAAAGACAATGTCAAGTACTGGCAGACTTGTTTAAGCAGTTCATGACAGAGGGAGAGCTGAGTAAAAGCCCTCCAGCAGTAGTTCTGCCTGGACGCTCTCAGTCTGCTCAGTCTATTGACTTTCATCAGAGGCCTTGTGTATTAAACTAATGAGCAAAGTGTCCGATACCCTGGAGCACGCTGGGCCACGGTACTGGTCCCCCTGGGCCTGACAGTCAACATACAGGACATGTCCCCTGTCTCTCAGTGTCTCCCAAAACGAGTGCTTAGTCAAGCATCATGAAACCTCCCCAACACACACACACACACACAGATAATGGAAAGAGACAGGAAGACAGACATATGCACATGCAGATGTAGACAGACGCAACCCAATCAGGGACACTGCGTGCACATCTACACATCTACATTTACATTTAGTCATTTAGCAGACGCTCTTATCCAGAGCGACTTACAGTAAGTACAGGGACATTCCCCCCGAGGCAAGTAGGGTGAAGTGCCTTGCCCAAGGACACAACGTCATTTGACACGGCCGGGAATCGAACCAGCGACCTTCTGGTTACTAGCCCGATTCTCTACCACTCAGCCACCTGACTCCCTGACTCTAAACACATTCCCATCCAAACGCACGCGGAAAAATACTGGAGTCTCTTCAGAGCAAATCACCCAATCAACCAGCAGCACTAAACAAGCCGGGGTGCGTCGCCGGAGCCACTTCTAATCTCCGCCAGTGTGAAGGCTTCTGGGTAATGAGAGGACATTTACAGGGCTGACAAACAAACGTCCGGGCCAGGTCCAAATGACCAGAGGCTGCCAATAAGCACAGCAGCCGGGTCCAGGACACCACACTGATCAGCTGGGCTGGTCGCGCCACGCGAGCAACCATCACAACGGGGCTCAGGGAGGCATAGGGAAGCTCTCTATAATCACAGGGGGGGGGGGGAGGGGGGGGGAGTGACACGGTCAGCAGGACTCGGTTCTCATTTGGGTGGCATCACAGGGCTGGCAGGGTTCATCCCATCCAATCAGCGTGGTAATTAGAGTGCCATTACAGTGTGTTGGACTTTTCTATGGACGCGTTGGGGTGAGGTGGAGTGCGTGCGTGTGTGTGTGTGTGTGTGTGCACGGTGACGTGGGAGGAGTCTGTACACGTACACTCACCAGACTCATTACAGTGTTGTCTTTTGTGTCGTCACGACGCTTGAAAGGGCTCTTTCATCACAGCGCTGGCTCTCCGGGCGGGAAGCCCTCGCTGACAGGTTTTTGTGCGGCCCTCATTTTTCAACCTTTCACACACCTCTCCTCCTCACTACGCGGAATTGCCTCCGCCCACTCCCTGTCTTCGGCCACTTCTCCCCGTTCAAACCTAACGACCCAGAGTTTATCCAAACCCAATCGCTCTCTTTCTGCTTAGCTCATAGTCCATTGAAAAGCCATCTGGAGCGATAATCAATTACAGCCAAATCAATACCTCCTGGCAGAGGGGAGCACATGGTGACAGAGGCCTTATTGAGCTGTCAGTCAGACAGACTGTTCTCTCACTCCAGGCTGTCGCTCGCTCTCAGTAGCCTCACCTACCACCAACACACACACACACACTCACAAACACACACACTCACTCACACACTTTCACTTTTCTGGGCGACGGACAATAATAGAGGGTTTTCACTACGCGTCATCAGACCGAAAGTCGCCATATTGGAGGCACTCCGCATCACAACAAAGCACAGGCACTGAAGTATATCCCGAACGTCGTCAAGGAAAATGGTTAATTATTGCCGTGTTTCAGGTTGTACCAATAGGACAGACCGAGAAAAACATTTGGAATATTATCGACTTCCAAAAGTTATTAAAAACCAGGGAGAGGAATGCCAGAGATTATCAGAGGAAAGGAGGCGCTTGGCTACACAGTATCGCAATGATATCATACAGTTAAGGTTAGGTTGATTAAAGACGTTATTGCATTACTTACTTTGGCCTTCACAACACAACGGTCGTTGATAACTTGGTACTGCATCTCCCTCACCCATCCACACACCATCTGGTTATAGGCCTCCAAACCTTTGTAGGATTTAAGGTCTTCCGCTGTGTATGGGCTCGGCGAGAAAACCAGGTAGTTGATTAACGTTATATCGGGATATGCAACTGAAGGAAGAATCACCGGGTCGTCACGGATCCAAGAAGAGGGAGGTAACTCATAGGGATCTGCACCGCCAATAAATCGTAATTTCTCGAAATATCGCGCCTTTTCTTGTGGTCCAAGTCCTTCCCTATATGCCTTTGCATCTTGGACGTGTTTTGATGAGCTTTTAGGTTGTTTAGACATGGCTACATTCACTTAAAGTATCCAAAGCGCACAATACTCCATTGTACTCCGTTCAGTTTGTTTACACTGAGTGCCTCCACAATGGCCGCGCATCCGGGTTACCGCCAAGAACGTGACGTCGGTGAAAACCCTATATAGGAAATGAGTTTTGCAAATATATTGTGCAAAATATTTTTTCGGAATCGATCCAAATTGCAGCACAAAGGAGTTCACTAAAATATTGGTTGGGACAATTTTGTCATTTTCAAATGTTGGTGGGGACAAGTACCTAGCGTCCCCCCCTAAATCTACGCCCATGGTTAGCACAGCTCCATCCACCACTCACCCTTCCTGTTTGTTCATCCCCCTTCCCCACAGCGAGTGACAGGGAGGAGACCATCGAAATGGGGTTGCTATTTTGGTGTGTTTTCACCAGTGTTGTATTCCTTAAAATGCCCAGTATGTGGGAGGTCAGCGTGATTTAGAAGTATGAATGGACTCTGAGACAACACAGTGACTGCACACAAAGAGATAATTGGCTGATGTATTTGGGACAACAGGTTGATGCTGACAAAACTGCTGCTTTATCAAAATAAAAGAAACTCCCACCCACCCCCCCCCTCTCGGCCCACCGCACCCCCCTCTCGGCCCCACCGCACCCCCCCTCTCGGCCCCACCGCACCCCCCTCTCGGCCCCACCGCACCCCCCCTCCCACCGCACCCCCCCTCCCACCGCACCCCCCCTCCCACCGCACCCCCCCTCCCACCGCCCCCCCCCCCCCCCCCCCCCTCCCAATGCTACCTGCCCCCTCCAATTCAGATAAACATTGTTATTTTTCCTTGTCGATGTTACAAATAGAATCATAAAAGAGACAGGGCATAAAATGGTCTATTCCCCATCCGGCAGGCCAGCCATGCGGTCCTTTGTCTGAGCTGTCAACCACAGTGAGCAGCAGTGCCCTGTCCTCCTCCTGGGACACAGAGAAGCCTTCACTTCCAGCCGTCCCCAAGGACCTCCAGCACACATCCCAATTCGGCCAATTATTGACTGTTCTCTGTCAGTGCCATCAAAGTCGCATGAGGTTTTCTTCAAAAGGAAAAACTAACATTTACAGCGATGACGCACAAGTCTGTCGTCATACTGGAGTTTGCTCCCAGAAAGGTGATTTGCAAACGCAGACTTTACATTTCAGTCGCATGACTGGAGCGCTAAGTCTATGACGTAGAGAGAGCAGAGACTGTATCTGTTCATAGTGTACGGTTGTCTTGAGTGACTTCTGACGGAGCAACAGTCTAATCCTCAGGCTCTCCCTCCACTTGTTTCTCGGCTGCACCAATGTCCTGATCCTGTCTTATCTGAAGCATATAATCTTCTCTGCAGTTGTATTAAACTACGAGCAGAGGCTGTTCCAGGTCGACGACCCTCCAGCGCTCTTTTCCTGTCTCTTCATCAGGCTGGTCGATGGGTTAGAGTTGACCGCCAACGCCCCCGGATGCAGTCAGCTTCCCGACCCTCTCGCCCAATCAGAGGGGGTTGTCGCCCGGCACCAGCTTTCACAGCCATGAAAGGGGGGGATTTGGACAGACACCCACCCACGGCTCCCTCCCGCCTTTGAAGCGGCGGAGACAGGCCCGGCGGCCCGCCGTGCTCACAGCCCACTCGCAGCGGTTAAGCCCTCAGCACGCCGCCGCTTAAAAAGACCCATCCTCCACATCAAACGGGACTATTTACCCCCTCAAGCGTCCTCAGCATTCCGGTCACGTTCTAAGGTGTGGTCCCTCGGCAGAGAGACTGTGATGGCATGTCTGGTAGCTGGCACATGCCCACACACACACACACACACACACACACACATGCCCACACACACACACACGCACACACACACACATGCCCACACACACACACACACACACACACACACACACACACCACACACACACACACATGCCACACACACACAGCACACACACACACACCACCCACACACACACACACACACACACAGGTCTCTCAGAAACATCAAAACACCCATGTGAAAACACAGGGGTCACTTGCAGGCCAAACTGGGACTTCAATTAAGGAACAACAATGTGGGGGGGGCTAGAGCAGGGGTGGCCGGGGGGCCCAGGCCCCGCCCACGAGGCGTGTTATCTCTCTCCACAGACACACATCCGGCACCCACAGCCCCTCAGAACCAGCATTCTGGCACAGGAAAGGCTCCCTTGTAATTACAGCACTTCAGAGTGGTCCACAGTACCCTCGTCTGTCCTACTTTTCTGTTTGGTCACAAACGCATCCCTCTTTCTTTCGTTTCCCCCCCCCCCCCCCCCCCCCATTAATTCTCTCTCTCCACTTCGCCGCGGCGTTTGTGGGTTTTACTGAGGATGCATGAGGCACCGTAGTGTGTAAGTTATGATCTGCAATTACAGCTTTAGGGTTAGGAACTGAATAACAAGAAGAAGGGACAGGCTGGCGCGGAGCGGATGGCCCAGAGACACGAGGGGTGGTGGATTCACTCAGCATCTGAAGCACTGGAACACAGCCTGATCTGTTTGAGAAGGAGGACCGCATTTGTCATTCAGAACTGTGAACGTTGTTCTTTTAATGAATACATTAGATACCCATGGTTTCAACGAGCCTTAAACTGCCGAGGATCGTGAGTCAGGCGACGTTTGTCGTATTGAATGAGACGTTTTCTGAAGAGAGAAATCCGTGCGGGGGGAAATCTCCGACCGCCTGCGCAAATAGTTTCCGATGGAAGATTTTCCATTGAACTCCTCCTCCACTCCTCAGCTGTCACACGGGATTGGCTGAAGGGGTTCCTCCACATTCTGCCCTCCTTTCAAGCGCCTGTAAAAAAAGATGTCAAGGCATCATCTCCAGCAGGCCTTGTGAGAAGCCACGTCTTCGGGCGCTGACAGGACCGGCTGACAGGATCCCGCAGCCACACACACACACACACACCCTCCAGTGTCTCCTCACTTCATTCTGCTCAGGAAAAAGGTTGCACTGACAGTGAGTAAACAAGCCAATCGCTCTTTAAGCCGGGTGCGGGGCAAGCTCGGCGTGGGTGTGTGGGCGGGATGGGGTGGAGAGAGGAGGAGAAACGACTGTTTACTCGGCATCAACCCTGAGCTCCTGGAGGGGTTAGCTTGGGAATACAGAGGCAGGCCTGCCTCGGGGTTGACCTCCTTTTGTCCTCGAGGGAATCCAGGTGCTGACTCTGGACCTGGGCTGTTCAACCCAGAGAGATCGGGGGAGGCGAGAACAACAGTGGTCGTGTTCCATGACTTGACTGGTACAGAACTACATTTAGACATTTACATTTAGTCATTTAGCAGACGCTCTTATCCAGAGCGACTTACAGTAAGTACAGGGACATTCCCCCCGAGGCAAGTAGGGTGAAGTGCCTTGCCCAAGGACACAACGTCATTTGGCACGGCCGGGGAATCGAACTGGCGACCTTCAGATTACTAGCCCGACTCCCTCACCGCTCTGCCACCTGACTCCCTAACTCCCACCAATCTGTAGAAACGGCCAACATGAGTGACTGTTCAGCTCCCACAATACAGCAGAGGCTTCAGAGGCCCGAGACTCAAGACTTCACATCTGTGCAAATGAAAAAGACAAGCAGAAGCCTGGCAAATGTTGAGAGAAACCAAGTGCTTTTTTTCTGAAGCCCACATTGAACACTGCAGTCTGCAGTCAGAATCTGCCCTACACTCTCCCGGGAGAACTCTAACCCTCATGACAAGAATATCATCGCAAAGAAAAAGAATAGTGTAAAATACAAAAAGCTCTGAGCAAGAGCATGACTGCATTGAGAAAGAGAAGGGGGAGTGCTAGAGCGAGCAAGAGAGAGAGAGAGAGAGAGAGAGAGATGAAGGACAAAAGAGAGGGGAGGAGGAGAGGCTGATGGGGAGGGATGACCCAGAGGGGAGGGGGGGTAGTACTGAAATGGAACAGCCTCCACTCAGCTGTGATGCCCTCACATCTACACCCCCCCACACCCCCCCAAAACACACACACGCCCTTGTGCATGTTATCGTCCCAAAGGGTTACAGACTCAGGCCTAAGAGGCAAGTGCACCAGCTTCCAAACAATCAATTAGAGCTTTATCGGCTGGACAAGCGGGGGGGCGGGGGGGGCAGAGGGAGAGGTAACGACTGCACGATAAGATAAGATAGATCAACTTTATAGTTCCCGAAGGGAAGAAAAATAGTCTTGGACACTACTGAGCATCCATTTACCCCGAACTGTGAAAAATAGGTTACATAACCAAACAGCCTGTCTAAACCCCCACCGTGGGGACCTGTTAGAAAGCCCAGAATGAAGGCAGTGAGAGATAGGAGGCCTGAGAGGAGAAGGGGAGGTTAGATAGATGAACTGTAAAGTAGACAGGCTAGGAGGATGGATGGATGGATGGATGGAAGGTGGGGAGGATGGAGGACTTGAGGGAGAAGCAGGTGGAAGAGAGAGGTGGGGCGGTGGTGCAGGAGGGGATATGAGGTGGCTCCCAGAAACAGATTCTTCCCGCACTCTTCCACGTCACCTTCCACGACTGACAAAAAGGGGGGAGCGATAACAACCACTTATCAGGTGCGGGCGACAGCCTGTTCCGGATCCTTCCTTCCTTCCCAGTCCCAGAACAGGAGCGGTGTGAGGGATTGAGAACACGGGGCGTGGGTGGAAGCCTAACATGACAACGCGCCCTGACAGACCAAAGCCGATTTGCATGGCGTCTTCGTGCACCGTCTAATCACTCCTTCTCTTGGCACTTCAATGAACTCGGAGACACCATTACTCCTCTGTGTTCCGACGATGAACAACCCCTTATTCAAAGCAAGGGGTCAACCAATTAAAAGCAGCCCGAGACAAGGTCGGATACACCTGCGCATACAGAGATAAGGTCTTCTCTGAGGACAGAGTGTCAGATCCTTAATCAGATTCATAAAGAGAGCAACATGAAACTTCAAAGTTGTTTGGAGACGTGAAACCTTCTTTAGGAGCAGGGATTTCAGCGATATCCCAGAGCTTTGATGTCTCTGCCTCAGTTTCTTTGTCTTTTCTTCTCTTGGCATGCGTCCCACGCCGCAGCACTCTTCCTGCCCGTCGTCCAATGGCGTCCTCTGACCGCGCTCCTGCACATGCTCACATCTGCCGACAGGATCGGAAGCCCCGCCCCCCACCCAACACACTTTGTTGTCGTGCCTCTCGTAGCGTTCACCCCCTCCACTCCCCACACATGCCCTCCTCACACATGCACTCCTCACACATGCCCTCCTCACACATGCACTCCTCACACATGCCCTCCTCACACATGCCCTCCTCACAGATGCCCTCCTCACACATGCACTCTCACACTAGATCAACAATCCTCAGAGGCCCTGGTTGTAATCTTTAAAAGCCGAATATCACCTTGTGGTCAGTCACGCTCAGGTCAGCCGCCTGACACCAGACAGCCTTGGCTCAGAGCTGGGGGTAAACATTACCTCCGGTGCTCCGCAGAATCCTCGAGTGTGTTCTGTCCTCCTCACAAGCCCGCACACAAACACCCGTTCAGGCAAAGGTGATCCCAGGTCTTGACTCCTATCCCAGGCGAGGGATGTTTATTTAATTTGTTGACACAGTTTGCAAAGAAAAAATTGCGTGGAAAGACAAGGATTTGTGACGGCTCGCGTCAACAGACGCATCAGAGACAAGAGGCCTTCTAAGCTTCATCTGTTGACACTGGTTCTGTCTGGTGGGTTTACATTGCAGTGAGTCATCGCCGAGGCAGAGCTGGCCACCGTTCTGTGTTCTCGAGTTAACTTGCTTCTTTAAACGTGGCCGTAGACCCTCACAGGTAGAAGACAGAGGTGAGGTGACTGGATCCAGAGGAAATGTGTCTTGAACTCGAACGACAGGCAGCAAATACAGGCAAGACTGCTACAACATAAACTCTTGTTGATACTAAGATGGGGAAATACATATAATCATGTTCTCAGGGAAAACTAAACTCAATCTCTATCTGCTACCAAATCCTATTAAAGGGGAACAGGATCAGTGCAGGGAACACATTTGTATCTGCAGGTTCAATCTGCGGGGCTTTGAGAAGGTACAATGGATTATTCCTTCATACGATTGCGGCAATTATTACAACTCTCGGCTTTCCACCTGCGAGACGTGATTGGCAGGGTATTCGATGGACCAGATATAGGAGGGCGGGTGCAACTGGAGACGCCGGGGCTGAAGCTGAGCCCTGATTGGCTGTGCTGGACGATGGTCGCGTAACCTGAGACTGTGGTGTAACGGGTCCCAAGGCTGGGGCTGGGAGCTGAGCGGCAATGTCCCCTGGCTCTGAGTCACAAGCAGACGCACACACACACACACGCGCGTGCATGCACTAACACACACACACACAAAACGCGCAGGGTGCACTTAGATAAGCTTGAAATGCATACACGTACAACATTAACTGGCACAGCCTGAGGCAAGTCCATGGTGCCAGTGCCAGCACAAGGCTCACAAAGTCCATGACACACACACTGCCACTGCCGCCGCCACACACTATCCCCCCCCGCCCCCCACCCCACACCACTATCCCCCCCCGCCCCCCACCCCACAATCCATTACAATTCCAGCCACCCCCCCAGAGGACCTGGTGCCCATCTGTCTTTACAGAGTCAGGTCCTGTCCTCTCTCCCACATCTCAGCACAGCACAGGCCTGCTCCACACACACACACACGTTGGCACACCAGGACACCACACCACTGGGTTGGAGGATAGGCTGGGATGCCACACACACACACACAGGGTGAAAGTGGCTAAGAGAAGCACACACACGCGGGTGAAAGTTTGCTAGGGCCTTACACACACACACACACGCTGGGTGAAAGTTACTAGGGCCTAACACACACACACCACACACAGGTGAAAGTTACTAGGGCCTAACCACACACACACACAGGGTGAAAGTTGCTAGGGCCTTACACACACACACACGCTGGGTGAAAGTTGCTAGGGCCTAACACACACACACACACAGGTGAAAGTTACTAGGCCTAACACACACACGCTGGGTGAATGTTGCTAGGGCCTAACACACACACACCACACAGGGTGAAAGTTGCTAGGGCATCACACAGGTAGCAAGGTCTGTGAGGAGCAGGGACAACCCCCCCCGGCTGCTGTGTGCTCCCTGGCAAGAGCGCTGTTCATTCCCCCTGCCTGGAGGGACCGCTGTCAGAGATGACATTTCAGTATTCAAGGGGCAGGGCGATGTTGGTGCTCGGCGAACCGTGACGCTGAAGATGGGACAGATGATTTGATTATTTGGATTGGGGTCTTTGACTCTGCTGATCACATCTCCCATGCAGGTAAAAGCAGGCCTGGCACAGATTTGAAATTTCCTGTAATGGCCCCATTACACCCGTTTCTAAATATATGTAATTGACTCCACTGGCCCAGAATGCATGTGTGTTTGCATGAGGACGTAAGGAAGGCTCTGTGCTTTTTCATGACACGACAGGCACACACACGGAAACACACAGTTATCATATTCATGGAAACAGAAGCGATCTAAATACATTTAAGAATGTTAGTCTGGGGAACTGCATGAAAGGGGAATGTTGAATGTTTTGCCTCATTTTTCCCTCTCCCTACATATCCGTAGCGTGTAGCAATGGTGGAGCAGCCTTGCAAAGCAGCAGCTTTGCACATGCAACCCCCTGTGCGTCCTTTCCTCCTTACCAAGGATGAGTTGGCATCACAATAACCATGACAGGAATCACTGGTGATGCCACACGTTCACCTAAAACGAGGTCAGACTCGGCAAGGCAGACTTCTGGAGCAAGTTTGCTTCAGAGAGCCGTCGCATATAACCTGAGAAGAGAAATAAACCCATGGTTCTTTTATTTCTTTTTTGGGGCGGAACACCGACGAGGCGAACAGTTGGCACGGCGCGTTTCTCAAGTGGGGAAGAGAGGAGCGTCAGATCCCCCTCACGCGCCACGGCAACAGATGAGAGGACCCAACATGGCGGTTGGAGGGTTATTCCCTCAGAACATCTGCTGATAAGAAGAGCGCAGCAGCATCCTGCAATCCGCCCATCACCCCGCGCGCTAGCGAAACCTGGGAGCACCGGCTCCCAGCTATCTGGAAGCGCCCGCCCCCGCACCCCCCCCCCTCCCGTCACAGTCCCGAGGGCACAACTCTACAGCATCCCCGATCATCACGAGAGCTCTCCCGCGTGGCACGGGGGGTCCTGTGTTGATGTCTTCATCGGGTTTTCGAAGGCTTCTGTTCCCTCCGTCTTGGCTCTTACAGACTGGTGCGTTAGCCTCGTCCAATAGGGTCCATGCCAGCCTGACAGCCGGCAGGTCATTAAACGAATCGAACTCAAGGAGTCTGTCTCGCCGAAGCCTAACAAGACTGTAGATGCACAGCCTTGCCTGGAGAACAAGGGAGGACATGATTTCTCCACCTACAGTGGGGCTCTTCCTAGATAAGGAGGACTGATTCATCCTTCACAACACGGTGTGGCTGATATTTCGGAGCGATATACACATACATTTCATTTAAGCCTATATGTGTTAAATTAAGGAGTGCGAAATTCAATTGAGAAGAATTCATTAATCTGAGAGCGCGTTATGTGGAAAAACGGGGCGATAAGCCGGGTGTGAGTTTCCCCAACGCCGCGTTGTGACGTACAATCGCGCTCTCTTCCACAGGAAGCACAAGGCGCAACAGCTGATGACACAACACCGTTCCGGAGCTCACTCTGGGGACTGAGACGCAGTTCCCGGGCTCCGCCTCCTGCTCACAGGCCCTCCTGCGTCACGCCTCTGAGTCAGCAGCTCGAGGTTTTCTGTGGACGTACGAGACGTGATGGGCTGAGGAGCAGGGAGGAGGCCTGGATGGCCTGGATTTCTTCATCCAAGCCAGACCAGACTTAATGCCCCACAGGCCTGGTGGAGGCACCACACACCAAGGGGAGGGACTCCCCAGCCTGTCTCCCCCACCAGAGAACCTGTTCTGGGGGACGGGACGGCCGTGGAAACAGCCTGAAGCGAGTCGATGGGGATGTGTAGAAGATAAGTCCGGTTGATTACCTACACGCAAACATAAACACTGTCCTCTCCTCCCAGCAGAAGAGCGAAGGCGTTAGATCCTCCGCAGCAAGCACCACAGGCTGAGGGCTCGGCGCCGGGCAGAAGCACGATGGTTATCGCCGGAGAACCGGGGAGGGCCCAGGCCCAGTGATGTTCTGCTTTAATACTACACAGAAGTCATGACTGCAGGGGGGAGGATCTGTGGTACATCAGAGCTGGGCCTCTGGAGATAGTGAAGAGACCGGAGCCCCTCCCCGCCCTCCTCCCAAGCTACTAAACAAATCCACTGAAACAAACACACTGCTGCAGATTGTCTGGCTAGAGACCAAGTCCCGCACTCTGGAGCCCTGCTTCTTCAATCCTGCAGGCTGGAGGTAGACACAGGAAACCAGGGATGAAAGAGATTGACTCATCCATATCCACATTGTGATTACCTGGAGTCGTCTAGCTTGCTCCACCATTATATAACAATCCAACTATGTTCATTAAAATACTTAAGATACAGACACGAATGGCCTTTGAATACAACCATTTTTTATTGGAGTTTTTCAAAATAGAGACATGGCCAGTACGCACTCTGCTGTCCCCCCCAAAAACATCCTAGTCAATAGTACAGAAAATGACAAAAGCTTGTATCTACATAAATACAGTGCAGTGCAGTTCAGGCCTGCCAACGTGCGTGCACAGGGTGAGAAGAGGGAGGGAGGGAGGGAGTGAGGAGGGATAAACGGTCTTATCAGGGGTGTGCAGGTCCATCCCAGACCTTGTGACTAAGGTAGAGAGAGGGGGGGGAGGGAGAGGGGCCCGCTCCGTAGAGTGCAGGCCCCGTGCTGGAGGCAGCCAAAGGCCTGCCTGACCGGAAAACACACGCAGCGACGGCTGGCAGGCTTAAGACACACACGAAACACAGGGGGGGGAAAAGAAAGGATTCCTGAAACTACACTTGCCCTCCCTCGGTCACTCTCCCTTCCGACATGATCTGACTGGTTCACGTCACATGACAGGAGAGTCCCATGAAACTATCACCTAGGAGATAGAGGCAGGGGGGGGGGGAAGGGGGTTTCCTGGACAGCATATGCACTCGGACACAACGTTCTTCACAAAAGAGAAAATAAAGGAAAATTACTTGGGGAGTGGGAGGGGTAAACATGTTTGGGGCGGTCCATGGTGGGTCTGACATGGTGGTCTGACGTGGTGTGTGGTGGTGTGGAGGTGGGGGGGGCCGTGTGCCAGTGATGAGAGGTGAGCGTGTCAGGGCAAGAGGCTCCCCTCATTGGGCAGCGGACTTCCTGATGTTCATGATGGAGCCTCTGTGTACTCTCGTGGTCCACGGGTTTGACGTCCATCACCGTGGCCTTGATCCGGGACTCGTCCTGGAGGAGAGGGGTGAAGGAAAAGCAGGAGACAAAAAGGGTCACACGGCGTCTTGTCCTGTGGAACATGTCTGGCCTCCTGCTGCCGTCACACTCGGTCTCCCACCTGCTGCACGCGCCCAGCAGGGACCACAACATCATCCAACACCTTATTAAGGCATCACATCACAACACGGGGAGCCAAAGTGTTAGTGTAGCTTTACTGTCAACAGCAGAGCCAGGAAGCATTACCGGCTCGCAGCTCGGGATAATTAAAGTGGTGTGAACGTTAAAAAGGTTAGCGAAGCGATATTGTAAAACTCGACCGTTTACCGGAGAACAGCTGTTTTAGTCTTAGATGTAGTGGAAAACATCAATCCTGTTATTTATTGGAACATTGGATGGCTGAAGCGCGGTCTATTTTTCATCGTTACGACCGGGCAAATGAGTGCACGCTCCTAAATCCAGCCCACTCGCTTGCGACATGTATAATGAGCTATTAGTCTTCCAGGAGTCAAATCTAGCTTGTTTTCTAATCCTTCATGATATAATCTGGGCCACTGAGTCTTCCATGTCTACGCACGCTCTGGTTGCCGTGTCATGGTCTCAGGGGAAACGATCTAAAGCTGCCTCCAAAGACGAGAGAGGTTCTGTTCCACCTCCGCATTTGTTGGAAATACACGAGGGATGGGAAAAGGCTAGTCTGTGTGTGTCTTTGTGTGTGTGCACGCTCATGTCATGCGTGGTGTGTGTGCGCGTGTGCGTGAAGCGTGATACACACAATACAAAGACACACACAGACTTAGCCTTGTCCATCCATACACGTGATATCCCACCAACAATGCGTGGACGTGGAAGAGACACCTCTATCATCGTCCCCACTTGGAGGCAGACTCCTACGCATCGTACTCCCCTGAGACGATGACACGGCAGCACGCAGAGCGTGCTAGCGTAGGACATCGGAAGAACTTCAGTGGCCCAGATTTAATCATGAGGATTAAAAACAAGCTAGATTTGACTCCTGGAAGACTAAGACGATCATGTATACATGTTGCAGCGTATGATGGGCATGGATTCAGGAGGCTGTGGACTCTGAGTTGGCTTTTCCGGTCGGTAACGATGAAGAAATAGGGGGCCCGAAGCTTCAGCATCCAATGTGCCGCCATATAAAATAACAGGATTGATGTTTTCTACTTATGCATTCTAATGACTAAAACAGCTAGTCTCTCACGGCTAAACGGTCGAGAGGTTTACATACTATCGCTCGCTAACCTTGTTAACGTTCAACACCACTTTAATTATCCCGAGAGCTCGCGAGTCCCGGGCAATGCTTCCTGGCTCTGCTACGTTGACAGTAAAGCTACACTGAACATCTTCTGGCTCCCCCGTGTGTGTGATCGCTGATAGCCGTAATTAAGGTCGTTGGATTGATGATGTGGTCCCGCTGGGCGCAGTTGCCTTTGCAGCAGGTGGGAGACGGAGAGTGTGACGGCCAGCACGTCGCCCCCCCCCCGGCAGGACACTGTTCCACAGGGACCAAGACGCCGTGTGACCCTTTTTGTGTCTCCGCTTGTTCTTCACCACTCTGTCCTCACACCAGGACGCCCACGTCCACAGGGATCAAGGCCACTGGTGATGGACGTCACAAACCCGTGGGATCCACCGAGAAGTTTACCGCAAGAGGCCCATCATGAACATCACGGAAGTCCGGTCGGCCCAATGAGGGGGAGGCCTCTTGCCCTGACACGCGTCAACCTCCTCTATCCACTGAGCCCACAGGCCCCCCCCCCCACCTCCATCACCACACACACACACGACGTCAGTACCACCATGTCAGACACCCATGGGCCCGGCTCATATACCCAAACAGGTTTACCCCTCCCACTCCCCAAGGCACATTTCCTTTATTTTCCTCTTTGTGAAGAAAGTGTGGTGTCCAAGTGCATATGCTGTCCAGGAAACCCCCTTCCCCCCCCCTGCCTCTATCTCCTAGTGTGATAGTTTTCATGGGACTTCTCCTGGTCATGTGACGTGGAACCAGTCAGATCATGTCTGGAAGGGAGAGTGACCGCGGGTAGAGGCAACGTGGAGTTTCAGGAATCCTTTTCTTGTCCCCCCCTCGTCGTGTTCGTGTTTTTGTTTTCCTGTGTCTTAAAGCCTGTCCAGCCGTCGCTGCGATGTGTGTTTCCGGGTCAGGCAGGCCCCTTTGGCCTGCCTCCAGCACGGGGGCCTGCACTCTATGCGAGAGCGGGCCCTCTCTCCCTCCCCCCCCTCTCTCTACCTTAGTGGTGTCTACAAGGTACTGGGCTGGACCTGCACACCCCTGAGTAAAGACCGGTTATCCCTCCTCACCTCTGACTCTCCCCTCACCTTCCCTCTTCTCACCCTGTGCACGCACGTTGGCAGGCCTGAACTGCACTGCACTGTACTTATGTAGATACAAGCTTTTGTCATTTTCTGTACTATTGACTAGGATGTTTTTTGGGGGGGACAGCAGAGTGCGTACTGGCCATGTCTCTATTTTGAAAACTCCAATAAAAAAATGGTTGTATTCAAAGGCATTCGTGTCTGTATCTTAAGTATTTTAATGAACATAGTTGGATGTTATATAATGGTGGAGCAAGCTAGACGACTCCAGGTAATCACAATGTGGATATGGATGAGTCAATCTCTTTCATCCCTGGTTTCCTGTGTCTACCTCCAGCCTGCAGGATTGAAGAAGCAGGGCTCCAGAGTGCTGGACTTGGTCACCTCTAGCCAGACAATCTGCAGCAGTGTTGTGTTTACAGTGGATTTGTTTAGTAAGCTTGGGGAGGGAGGGGGGGAGGGCTCCCGGTCTCCTTCACTATCTCCAGAGGCCCAGCTCTGATGTACCACAGATCCTCCCCCCTGCAGTCATGACTTTCTGTTGTAGTATTAAAGCAGAACATCACTGGGCCTGGGCCCTCCCCGGTTCTCCGGCGATAACCATCGTGCTTCGTGCCCGGCGCCGAGCCCTCAGCCTGTGGTGCGGTGCTGCGGATGCTAGGATTAACGCCTTCGCTCTTCTGCTGGGAGGGAGGAAGTGTTTATGTTTGCGTGTAGGTATCAACCGGACTTATCTCTACACCATCCCCATCGACTCGCTTCAGGCTGTTTCCACGCCGTCCCCGTCCCCAGAACAGGTTCTTGGTGGGGGAGACAGGCTGGGGAGTCCCTCCCTTGTGTGTGGTGCCTCCACCAGGCCTGTGGGGCATTAAAGTCTGGTCTGGTTGGATGAAGAATCCAGGCCATCCCAGGCCTCCTCCCTGCTCCTCAGCCCATCACGTTCTGCGTAGTCCACAGAAAACCTCGAGCGCTGACTCAGAGGCGTGACGCAGGAGGGCCTGTGAGCAGGAGGGCGAGCCGGGAACTGCGTCTGTCCCCAGAGTGAGCTCCGGAACGTGTGTCATCAGCTGTTGCGCCTTGTGCTTCTGTGAAGAGAGCGTGATGTAACGTCACAACGCGGCGTTGGGAAACTCACACCCCGCTTATCGCCCCGTTTTTCCACATAACGCACTCTCAGATTAATGAATTCTTCTCAATTGATTTCGCACTCCTTAATTTAACACATATAGGCTTAAATGAAATGTATGTGTATTGCTCCGAAATATCAGCCACACAGTGTTGTGAAGGATGAATCAGTCCTCTTATCTAGGAAGAGCCCCACTGTAGGTGGAGAAATCATGTCCTCCCTTGTTCTCCAGGCAAGGCTGTGCTCTACAGTCTTGTTAGGCTTCGGCGAGACAGACTCCTTGAGTTCGATTCGTTTAATGACCTGCCGGCTGTCAGGCTGGCATGGACCCTATTGGACGAGGCTAACGCACCAGTCTGTAAGAGCCAAGACGGGGGAACAGAAGCCTTTCGAAACCCGATGAAGACATCACACAGGCCCCCCCGTGCCGCGGGAGAGCTCTGTGATGATCGGGGATGCTTGTAGAGTTGTGCCCTCGTGACTGTGACGGGGGGCGGGGGGGGGGCTGACGCTTCCAGATAGCGGGAGCCGGGTGCTCCCAGGTTCGCTAGGCGCGGGGTGATGGGCGGATTGCAGGCTGCTGCGCTCTCTTATCAGCAGATGTTCTGAGGGAAAACCTCCAACCGCCATGTTGGGTCCTCTCATCTGTTGCCGTGGCGCGTGAGGGGGGATCTGACGCTCCTCTCTTCCCCACTTGAGAAACGCGCCGTGCCAACTGTTCGCCTTGTCGGTGTTCCGCCCCAAAAAAGAAATAAAAGACCATGGGTTTATTTCTCTTCTCAGGTATATGCGACGGCTCTCTGAAGCAAACTTGCTCCAGAAGTCTGCCTGCCGAGTCTGACCTCGTTTTAGGTGAACTTGTGAATCACCAGTGATTCCTGTCATGGTTATTGATGCCAACATCCTTGGTAAGGAGGAAAGGACGCACAGGGGGTTGCATGTGCAAAGCTGCTGCTTTGCAAGGCTGCTCCACCATTGCTACACGCTAAGGATATGTAGGGAAGGGAAAAATGAGGCAAACATTCAACATTCCCCTTTCATGCAGTTCCCCAGACTAACATTCTTAAATGTATTAGATCGCTTCTGTTTCCATGAATATGATAACTGTGTGTTTCCGTGTGTGTGCCTGTCGTGTCATGGAAAAGCACAGAGCCTTCCTTACGTCTCATGCAAACACACATGCATTCTGGGCCAGTGGAGTCAATTACATATATTTAGAAACGGGGTGTAATGGGGCCATTACAGAAATTCAATCTGTGCCAGGCCTGCTTTTACCTGCATGGGGAATGTGATCAGCAGAGTCAAAGACCCCAATCCAAATAATCAAATCATCTGTCCCATCTTCAGCGTCACGGTTCGCCGAGCACCAACATCGCCCTGCCCCTTGAATACTGAAATGTCATCTCTGACAGCGGTCCCTCCAGGCAGGGGGAATGACAGCGCTCTGCCAGGGAGCACACAGCAGCCGGGGGGGGTTGTCCCTGCTCCTCACAGACCTTGCTACCTGTGTGATGCCCTAGCAACTTTCACCCTGTGTGTGTGTGTGTGTTAGGCCCTAGCAACATTTCACCCAGCGTGTGTGTGTTAGGCCCTAGTAACTTTCACCCAGTGTGTGTGTGTGCTTCGTGTTAGGCCTAGCAACTTTCACCCAGCTGTGGTGTGTGTGTGTAAGGCCCTAGCAACTTTCACCCAGTCGTGTGTGTGTGTGTGTTAGGCCCTAGTAACATTCACCCTGTGTTGTGTGTGTGGTTAGGCCCTAGTAACTTTCACCAGCGTGTGGTGTGTGTAAGGCCTAGCACTTTCACCAGTGTGTGTGCTCTAGCACTTCACCTGTGTGTGTGTGTGTGGCATCCCAGCCTATCCTCCAACCCAGTGTGTGGTGTCCTGGTGTGCCAACGTGTGTGTGTGTGTGTGGAGCAGGCCTGTGCTGTGCTGAGATGTGGGAGAGAGGACAGGACCTGACTCTGTAAAGACAGATGGGCACCAGGTCCTCTGGGGGGGTGGCTGGATTTGTAATGGCTGTTGGGGTGGGGGGCGGGGGGGGGATAGTGTTGTGGCCCTGGTGGGCCGGCCGGGGGGGGGATAGTCGTGTGGCGGCGGGCAGTGGCAGTGTGTGTGTCATGGACTTTGTGAGCCCTTGTGTGGCACTGGCACCATGGACTTGCCTCAGGCTGTGCCAGTTAATGTGTACGTGTATGCATTTCAAGCTTATTCTAAGTGCACCCCTGCGCGTTTGTGTGTGTGTGTGTGTTAGTGCATGCACGCGCGTGTGTGTGTGTGTGCGTCTGCTTGTGACTCAGAGCCAGGGGACATTGCCGCTCAGCTCCCAGCCCCAGACCTTGGGACCCGTACACCACAGTCTCAGGTACGCGACCATCGTCCAGCACAGCCAATCAGGGCTCAGCTTCAGCCCCGGCGTCTCCAGTTGCACCCGCCCTCCTATATCTGGTCCATCGAATACCCTGCCAATCACGTCTCGCAGGTGGAAAGCCGAGAGTTGTAATAATTGCCGCAATCGTATGAAGGAATAATCCATTGTACCTTCTCAAAGCCCCGCAGATTGAACCTGCAGATACAAATGTGTTTCCCTGCACTGATCCTGTTTCCCCTTTAATAGGATTTGGTAGCAGATTAGAGATTGAGTTTAGTTTTCCCTGAGAACATGATTATATGTATTTCCCCATCTTAGTATCAACAAGAGTTTATGTTGTAGCAGTCTTGCCTGTATTTGCTGCCTGTCGTTCGAGTTCAAGACACATTTCCTCTGGATCCAGTCACCTCACCTCTGTCCTTCTACCTGTGAGGGTCTACGGCCACGTTTAAAGAAGCAAGTTAACTCGAGAACACAGAACGTGGCCAGCTCTGCCTCGGCGATGACTCACTGCAATGTAAACCCACCAGACAGAACCAGTGTCAACAGATGAAGCTTAGAAGGCCTCCTTGTCCTCTGATGCGTCTGTTGACGCGAGCCGTCACAAATCCTTGTCTTTCCACGCAATTTTTTCTTTGCAAACTGTGTCAACAAATTAAATAAACATCCCTCGCCTGGGATAGGAGTCAAGACCTGGGATCACCTTTGCCTGAACGGGTGTTTGTGTGCGGGCTTGTGAGGAGGACAGAACACACTCGAGGATTCTGCGGAGCACCGGAGGTAATGTTTACCCCCAGCTCTGAGCCAAGGCTGTCTGGTGTCAGGCGGCTGACCTGAGCGTGACTGACCACAAGGTGATATTCGGCTTTTAAAGATTACAACCAGGGCCTCTGAGGATTGTTGATCTAGTGTGAGAGTGCATGTGTGAGGAGGGCATCTGTGAGGAGGGCATGTGTGAGGAGGGCATGTGTGAGGAGTGCATGTGTGAGGAGGGCATGTGTGAGGAGTGCATGTGTGAGGAGGGCAGGTGGTGGGGAGTGGAGGGGGTGAACGCTACGAGAGGCACGACAACAAAGTGTGTTGGGTGGGGGGCGGGGCTTCCGATCCTGTCGGCAGATGTGAGCATGTGCAGGAGCGCGGTCAGAGGACGCCATTGGACGACGGGCAGGAAGAGTGCTGCGGCGTGGGACGCATGCCAAGAGAAGAAAAGACAAAGAAACTGAGGCAGAGACATCAAAGCTCTGGGATATCGCTGAAATCCCTGCTCCTAAAGAAGGTTTCACGTCTCCAAACAACTTTGAAGTTTCATGTTGCTCTTTTATGAATCTGATTAAGGATCTGACACTCTGTCCTCAGAGAAGACCTTATCTCTGTATGCGCAGGTGTATCCGACCTTGTCTCGGGCTGCTTTTAATTGGTTGACCCCTTGCTTTGAATAAGGGGTTGTTCATCGTCGGAACACAGAGGAGTAATGGTGTCTCCGAGTTCATTGAAGTGCCAAGAGAAGGAGTGATTAGACGGTGCACGAAGACGCCATGCAAATCGGCTTTGGTCTGTCAGGGCGCGTTGTCATGTTAGGCTTCCACCCACGCCCCGTGTTCTCAATCCCTCACACCGCTCCTGTTCTGGGACTGGGAAGGAAGGAAGGATCCGGAACAGGCTGTCGCCCGCACCTGATAAGTGGTTGTTATCGCTCCCCCCTTTTTGTCAGTCGTGGAAGGTGACGTGGAAGAGTGCGGGAAGAATCTGTTTCTGGGAGCCACCTCATATCCCCTCCTGCACCACCGCCCCACCTCTCTCTTCCACCTGCTTCTCCCTCAAGTCCTCCATCCTCCCCACCTTCCATCCATCCATCCATCCATCCATCCTAGCCTGTCTACTTTACAGTTCATCTATCTAACCTCCCCTTCTCCTCTCAGGCCTCCTATCTCTCACTGCCTTCATTCTGGGCTTTCTAACAGGTCCCCACGGTGGGGGTTTAGACAGGCTGTTTGGTTATGTAACCTATTTTTCACAGTTCGGGTAAATGGATGCTCAGTAGTGTCCAAGACTATTTTTCTTCCCTTCGGGAACTATAAAGTTGATCTATCTTATCTTATCGTGCAGTCGTTACCTCTCCCTCTGCCCCCCCGCCCCCCCGCTTGTCAGCCGATAAAGCTCTAATTGATTGTTTGGAAGCTGGTGCACTTGCCTCTTAGGCCTGAGTCTGTAACCCTTTGGGACGATAACATGCACAAGGGCGTGTGTGTGTTTTGGGGGGGTGTGGGGGGGTGTAGATGTGAGGGCATCACAGCTGAGTGGAGGCTGTTCCATTTCAGTACTACCCCCCCTCCCCTCTGGGTCATCCCTCCCCATCAGCCTCTCCTCCTCCCCTCTCTTTTGTCCTTCATCTCTCTCTCTCTCTCTCTCTCTCTCTCTTGCTCGCTCTAGCACTCCCCCTTCTCTTTCTCAATGCAGTCATGCTCTTGCTCAGAGCTTTTTGTATTTTACACTATTCTTTTTCTTTGCGATGATATTCTTGTCATGAGGGTTAGAGTTCTCCCGGGAGAGTGTAGGGCAGATTCTGACTGCAGACTGCAGTGTTCAATGTGGGCTTCAGAAAAAAAGCACTTGGTTTTCTCTCAACATTTGCCAGGCTTCTGCTGTCTTTTTCATTTGCACAGATGTGAAGTCTTGAGTCTCGGGCCTCTGAAGCCTCTGCTGTATTGTGGGAGCTGAACAGTCACTCATGTTGGCCGTTTCTACAGATTGGTGGGAGTTAGGGAGTCAGGTGGCAGAGCGGTGAGGGAGTCGGGCTAGTAATCTGAAGGTCGCCAGTTAGATTCCCCGGCCGTGCCAAATGACGTTGTGTCCTTGGGCAAGGCACTTCACCCTACTTGCCTCGGGGGGAATGTCCCTGTACTTACTGTAAGTCGCTCTGGATAAGAGCGTCTGCTAAATGACTAAATGTAAATGTCTAAATGTAGTTCTGTACCAGTCAAGTCATGGAACACGACCACTGTTGTTCTCGCCTCCCCCGATCTCTCTGGGTTGAACAGCCCAGGTCCAGAGTCAGCACCTGGATTCCCTCGAGGACAAAAGGAGGTCAACCCCGAGGCAGGCCTGCCTCTGTATTCCCAAGCTAACCCTCCAGGAGCTCAGGGTTGATGCCGAGTAAACAGTCGTTTCTCCTCCTCTCTCCACCCCATCCCGCCCACACACCCACGCCGAGCTTGCCCCGCACCCGGCTTAAAGAGCGATTGGCTTGTTTACTCACTGTCAGTGCAACCTTTTTCCTGAGCAGAATGAAGTGAGGAGACACTGGAGGGTGTGTGTGTGTGTGTGTGGCTGCGGGATCCTGTCAGCCGGTCCTGTCAGCGCCCGAAGACGTGGCTTCTCACAAGGCCTGCTGGAGATGATGCCTTGACATCTTTTTTTACAGGCGCTTGAAAGGAGGGCAGAATGTGGAGGAACCCCTTCAGCCAATCCCGTGTGACAGCTGAGGAGTGGAGGAGGAGTTCAATGGAAAATCTTCCATCGGAAACTATTTGCGCAGGCGGTCGGAGATTTCCCCCCGCACGGATTTCTCTCTTCAGAAAAACGTCTCATTCAATACGACAAACGTCGCCTGACTCACGATCCTCGGCAGTTTAAGGCTCGTTGAAACCATGGGTATCTAATGTATTCATTAAAAGAACAACGTTCACAGTTCTGAATGACAAATGCGGTCCTCCTTCTCAAACAGATCAGGCTGTGTTCCAGTGCTTCAGATGCTGAGTGAATCCACCACCCCTCGTGTCTCTGGGCCATCCGCTCCGCGCCAGCCTGTCCCTTCTTCTTGTTATTCAGTTCCTAACCCTAAAGCTGTAATTGCAGATCATAACTTACACACTACGGTGCCTCATGCATCCTCAGTAAAACCCACAAACGCCGCGGCGAAGTGGAGAGAGAGAATTAATGGGGGGGGGGGGGGGGGGGGAAAGAACGAAAGAAAGAGGGATGCGTTGTGACCAAACAGAAAAGTAGGACAGACGAGGGTACTGTGGACCACTCTGAAGTGCTGTAATTACAAGGGAGCCTTTCCTGTGCCAGAATGCTGGTTCTGAGGGGCTGTGGGTGCCGGATGTGTGTCTGTGGAGAGAGATAACACGCCTCGTGGGCGGGGCCTGGGCCCCCCGGCCACCCCTGCTCTAGCCCCCCCCACATTGTTGTTCCTTAATTGAAGTCCCAGTTTGGCCTGCAAGTGACCCCTGTGTTTTCACATGGGTGTTTTGATGTTTCTGAGAGACCTGTGTGTGTGTGTGTGTGTGTGTGGGTGTGTGTGTGTGTGTGTGGGCATGTGTGTGTGTGTGCATGTGTGTGTGTGTGGGCATGTGTGTGTGTGTGTGTGTGTGTGTGTGTGTGGGCATGTGTGTGTGTGTGCGTGTGTGTGTGTGTGGGCATGTGTGGTGTGTGTGTGTGTGTGTGTGTGTGGGCATGTGCCAGCTCCAGACTGCCCACACAGTCTCTCTGCCGAGGGACCACACCTTAGAACGTGACCGGAATGCGAGGACGCTTGAGGGGGTAAATATGTCCCGTTTGATGTGGAGGATGGGTCTTTTTAAGCGGCGGCGTGCTGAGGGCTTAACCGCTGCGAGTGGGCTGCGAGCACGGCGGGCCGCCGGGCCTGTCTCCGCCGCTTCAAAGGCGGGAGGGAGCCGTGGGTGGGTGTCTGTCCAAATCCCCCCCTTTCATGGCTGTGAAAGCTGGTGCCGGGCGACAACCCCCTCTGATTGGGCGAGAGGGTCGGGAGCGTGACTGCATCCGGGGGCGTTTGGCGGGTCAACTCTAACCCATCGACCAGCCTGATGAAGAGACAGGAAAAGAGCGCTGGAGGGTCGTCGACCTGGAACAGCCCTCTGCTGTAGGTTAATACAACTGCAGAGAAGATTATTATGCTTCAGATAAGACAGGATCAGGACATCTGGTGCAGCCGAGAAACAAGTGGAGGGAGAGCCTGAGGATTAGACTGTTGCTCCGTCAGAAGTCACTCAAGACAACCGTACACTATGAACAGATACAGTCTCTGCTCTCTCTACGTCATAGACTTAGCGCTCCAGTCATGCGACTGAAATGTAAAGTCTGCGTTTGCAAATCACCTTTCTGGGAGCAAACTCCAGATGACGACAGACTTGTGCGTCATCGCTGTAAATGTTTAGTTTTTCTTTTGAAGAAACCTCATGCGACTTCGATGGCACTGACAGAACAGTCAATAATTTGGCCGAATTTGGGATGTGTGCTGGAGGTCCTCGGGGACGGCTGGAAGTGAAGGCTTCTCTGTGTCCCAGGAGGAGGACAGGGCACTGCTGCTCACTGTGGTTGACAGCTCAGACAAAGGACCGCATGGCTGGCCTGCCGGATGGGGAATAGACCATTTTATGCCCTGTCTCTTTTATGATTCTATTTGTAACATCGACAAGGAAAAATAACAATGTTTATCTGAATTGGAGGGCGGTAGCATTGGGAGGGGGGGGGGGGGGGGGGGGGGGGGTGCGGTGGGATGGGGGGGTGCGGTGGGGCCGAGAGGGGGGGGGGTGGGTGGGAGTTTCTTTTATTTTTGATAAAGCAGCAGTTTGTCCAGCATCAACCTGTTGTCCCAAAATACATCAGCCAATTATCTCTTTGTGTGCAGTCACTGTGTTGTCTCAGAGTCCATTCATACTTCTAAATCACGCTGACCTCCCACATACTGGGGCATTTTAAGGAATACAACACTGGTGAAAACACACCAAAATAGCAACCCCATTTCGATGGTCTCCTCCCTGTCACTCGCTGTGGGGAAGGGGGATGAACAAACAGGAAGGGTGAGTGGTGGATGGAGCTGTGCTAACCATGGGCGTAGATTTAGGGGGGGACGCTAGGTACTTGTCCCCACCAACATTTGAAAATGACAAAATTGTCCCCACCAATATTTTAGTGAACTCCTTTGTGCTGCAATTTGGATCGATTCCGAAAAAATATTTTGCACAATATATTTGCAAAACTCATTTCCTATATAGGGTTTTCACCGACGTCACGTTCTTGGCGGTAACCCGGATGCGCGGCCATTGTGGAGGCACTCAGTGTAAACAAACTGAACGGAGTACAATGGAGTATTGTGCGCTTTGGATACTTTAAGTGAATGTAGCCATGTCTAAACAACCTAAAAGCTCATCAAAACACGTCCAAGATGCAAAGGCATATAGGGAAGGACTTGGACCACAAGAAAAGGCGCGATATTTCGAGAAATTACGATTTATTGGCGGTGCAGATCCCTATGAGTTACCTCCCTCTTCTTGGATCCGTGACGACCCGGTGATTCTTCCTTCAGTTGCATATCCCGATATAACGTTAATCAACTACCTGGTTTTCTCGCCGAGCCCATACACAGCGGAAGACCTTAAATCCTACAAAGGTTTGGAGGCCTATAACCAGATGGTGTGTGGATGGGTGAGGGAGATGCAGTACCAAGTTATCAACGACCGTTGTGTTGTGAAGGCCAAAGTAAGTAATGCAATAACGTCTTTAATCAACCTAACCTTAACTGTATGATATCATTGCGATACTGTGTAGCCAAGCGCCTCCTTTCCTCTGATAATCTCTGGCATTCCTCTCCCTGGTTTTTAATAACTTTTGGAAATCGATAATATTCCAAATGTTTTTCTCGGTCTGTCCTATTGGTACAACCTGAAACACGGCAATAATTAACCATTTTCCTTGACGACGTTCGGGATATACTTCAGTGCCTGTGCTTTGTTGTGATGCGGAGTGCCTCCAATATGGCGACTTTCGGTCTGATGACGCGTAGTGAAAACCCTCTATTATTGTCCGTCGCCCAGAAAAGTGAAAGTGTGTGAGTGAGTGTGTGTGTTTGTGAGTGTGTGTGTGTGTTGGTGGTAGGTGAGGCTACTGAGAGCGAGCGACAGCCTGGAGTGAGAGAACAGTCTGTCTGACTGACAGCTCAATAAGGCCTCTGTCACCATGTGCTCCCCTCTGCCAGGAGGTATTGATTTGGCTGTAATTGATTATCGCTCCAGATGGCTTTTCAATGGACTATGAGCTAAGCAGAAAGAGAGCGATTGGGTTTGGATAAACTCTGGGTCGTTAGGTTTGAACGGGGAGAAGTGGCCGAAGACAGGGAGTGGGCGGAGGCAATTCCGCGTAGTGAGGAGGAGAGGTGTGTGAAAGGTTGAAAAATGAGGGCCGCACAAAAACCTGTCAGCGAGGGCTTCCCGCCCGGAGAGCCAGCGCTGTGATGAAAGAGCCCTTTCAAGCGTCGTGACGACACAAAAGACAACACTGTAATGAGTCTGGTGAGTGTACGTGTACAGACTCCTCCCACGTCACCGTGCACACACACACACACACACACGCACGCACTCCACCTCACCCCAACGCGTCCATAGAAAAGTCCAACACACTGTAATGGCACTCTAATTACCACGCTGATTGGATGGGATGAACCCTGCCAGCCCTGTGATGCCCACCCAAATGAGAACCGAGTCCTGCTGACCGTGTCACCCCCCCCCCCCCCCTCCCCCCCCCCTGTGATTATAGAGAGCTTCCCTATGCCTCCCTGAGCCCCGTTGTGATGGTTGCTCGCGTGGCGCGACCAGCCCAGCTGATCAGTGTGGTGTCCTGGACCCGGCTGCTGTGCTTATTGGCAGCCTCTGGTCATTTGGACCTGGCCCGGACGTTTGTTTGTCAGCCCTGTAAATGTCCTCTCATTACCCAGAAGCCTTCACACTGGCGGAGATTAGAAGTGGCTCCGGCGACGCACCCCGGCTTGTTTAGTGCTGCTGGTTGATTGGGTGATTTGCTCTGAAGAGACTCCAGTATTTTTCCGCGTGCGTTTGGATGGGAATGTGTTTAGATGTGTAGATGTGCACGCAGTGTCCCTGATTGGGTTGCGTCTGTCTACATCTGCATGTGCATATGTCTGTCTTCCTGTCTCTTTCCATTATCTGCATTTGTGTTTTTGTGTGTGTGTGCGTGTGTGTTGGGGAGGTTTCATGATGCTTGACTAAGCACTCGTTTTGGGAGACACTGAGAGACAGGGGACATGTCCTGTATGTTGACTGTCAGGCCCAGGGGGACCAGTACCGTGGCCCAGCGTGCTCCAGGGTATCGGACACTTTGCTCATTAGTTTAATACACAAGGCCTCTGATGAAAGTCCATAGACTGAGCAGACTGAGAGCGTCCAGGCAGAACTACTGCTGGAGGGCTTTTACTCAGCTCTCCCTCTGTCATGAACTGCTTAAACAAGTCTGCCAGTACTTGACATTGTCTTTACAGATGGAATAGGAATCACTTGCAACATGGACGACTTTCCAAATGTCCTTTTTTTTGTTGGTGTAGCGCCGGAAGCCTATCCACTCTCTGCTTCAGGCCCTTTCAAAATCGAAGTGACGGATTTGTGTATTTGCTTATTTTCATTTTCTTCTGCCTCCCTCTCTGGACGCTGGAAGACTGTTAATCCTAGCGCTTGTGAAATCAGGGGTCCATGAAATAGGCAGGTGGAGGAACGAGGCGTGGAGGAACGAGGCGTGGAGGTCAGAGTAAAGCTCTTGACGCTTCGTTCCTGTCTCAGACGCCCTCGGGAGCCGGCTAGTCCTCTCTGACGGACAGCCTCCGAAAACTTGTGCTTTTTTCCAACGTACTTGCTGCTCGCCGACAAACCCACCGACGGTCCTTCAGAAACAGTGGCCGGCCCTCCAACCCAGCCTGCCTCCGTCCAACTCCTCTAATGAGCCTCACAGGCTGACACCCTCACCCGGACTCCACATTTCCTGCCTCCGCTCTGCTCCGCCAGTTCAACTGCAAAAGCAGTCGATGATGAGGCCCAGTGTCTCCGCATTGATGCACACATGACCCCCCCCGCCCCCCTCCTCCTCCCCTCTCCCCTCTCCCGACGTGTCTGGGAGGGCAGCAGGTGAGGCTCTCCGATGCCTGAGTGGCACCGGAGGGCACCTTCTGGCGTGGCGGGTTCGAGGCGCGCGGGAAGCACGGTCGCGGGGTGCGCTGTACGTGTCGACCCTCTGTCATGTTGAATGTGCGCGTCGCTGACACGCGGTGACACAATGCTAAGTGTGGCGTCGGGGCTGAGCGAGACGTCTGACCTGATCTCTGTCAGTAGTGGGGGGTGATTAGGACTTGGCAGAGAGGTGTCTTCCCATAGCCCCCCCAGGTGTCAGTGTGTCAAGGATCCCATGTACCCTTAAGGGAGGGAGGGGGGGGGGGGGGTGTGACAGGAGGAATAGAGATGAATACCCTGCGGGGGATCTGCTGGTGAGGCTTCAACATAGCAGGTTCCTATACTGCCAGAGGAGAGGAACCAGGAAGTGATGGTTTTATTATAGTGCCGCAAGGGTGGCTCAAATAGTGAGTAATGACCAACACCATTTCAGGGAGTCAGGTGGCTGAGCGGTTAGGGAATTGGGTAGTAATCAGAACGTTTGCCGGTTCGATTCTCGGCCGTGAGTCCTTAGGCAAGGCACTTCACCCTACATGAAATTTACATTTAGTCATTTAGCAGACGCTCTTATCCAGAGCGACTTACAGTAAGTACAGGGACATTCCCCCCGAGGCAAGTAGGGTGAAGCGCCTTGCCCAAGGACACAACATCATTTTGCACAGCCAGGAATCAAACCAGCAACCTCCTGATTACTAGCCGATTCCCTAAACCGCTCAGCCACCTGACTCCTACTTGCCTTGGGGGAATGTCCCTGTACTTACTGTAAGTCGCTCTGGATAAGAGCATCTGCTAAATTACTAAATGTAAATTTAATGTAGACCTAATGCTGTGTGCGCTGCGCTGTATCGTGTTTTAGTGTTTTCAAACTGGCTAACTGTCTTATGAATGGTAATTAGGGATATGTTTGAGAGCGTTTATTCTTTCTGGAATTTCCTTATATTTTACATAATCATGCTGTTGCGCAGTCTGTCCCTACAGACAATCGGTTTCAGGTCATTATTTTAGAGCGATAATTGGCTTTCAGGGGTCCATTCATTATGAAAGCAATCACACAACTTCTATAAACAGGTGGGGCCCTGAAGTTTGTTGTTCTTCAGTAGGGTTGAAAAAAACTAATAGGGATTTGTATTCATAACCTAAAGCTTCTCTCCAATTTGACAGTAAATCCAAGTTAATTCAACAAAAAAGTTGTATATTAAAGTTATTCAGTGTTCAGACAGCATTGGCATGTCAACATAACAGATGAGCCTATGTTTATTGCAGTAATGAATTCTGTGGTATTATTTAATTTGTCAGTATGGGCCATCATTTAGATTGCTTTGACTCTTGAGACCTGGCCCTGACTGTCTGTGGTTCAATATTGACATGGTGTAATGAAAGAATGTAGATCTTTCTGGACCAGGTCCACTTCAAAGTCCTGTACCAACCCCCTCCCCAGAGTGAGGCGATCAGTTGAAATCATTTTAGGCTGGCTTGATGAGAGGAGAAAATCATGGTGAGAAAAATAACGTCACCACCAACACACACCCAAAAATATATTGTTATTTCTAATTTTATTTAACATCCAAGCTGAAAAATATGAAAATATATAGAAAGGAGGCTTGTCTACCAAATCACTCCCCAAAAATAGTTTGCAAAAATACTTGTTCTGTATAGTGGAGTGCAAGTCTTTGTTTCAATCTGCTCGAGTGTGTGAAGGTATTAACTTCATTGGATTGCACAGACTTAACTTGATTAAGGAGGAGAAATGGCTGGGGTTTCTATTTCGTAGCTGCATGGAGAATCTATAATCCCCCTGTAAGGCAAACATAGAACACTACCTACATTTCTGCTTATTTACCTATCCTGTCACCTAACCCACCATTGTAGAGTCATTGTTGTAATTTTCCTTTTACATTTTTGACTTGATGACCTCTTGATAGCCTCTTGGGGCTTCAAATTGACAGAGCTACCTTGGTAATAAAGGTTTTGGAGAGAGAATATAATTTGTCCAGTATTTTCTTTATTAAGATCTAGTATATGTAGGGAGTGTAGCTATTGGTGGGGGAACTGAATGCTGAGGTCCTCCTGGTCCTATGATTGACCTCTAAACAAATGTCAAGCCTTGGTATTAAAACCAGGAGAGAGAGAGGGGGAGAGAGAGAGAGAGAGAGAGGGAGAGAGAGGGAGGGAGAGAGAGAGAGGGAGAGAGAGAGGGGGAGAGAGAGATAGGGAGAGAGAGGGGGAGTATTTGTGTCAATAAATGCTCCTCTACTCTGCTGTCCTGTGCTTCTAAAAGCAGATCAAACACTCTCACACAGAATGCTCCTGATTGAGTGAGGGCCGCCAGGCCTTGCTGTGTGTGTTGTGTGTGTGTGTACATCCGTCAGTGGATGTCTAGGCAGGGTGCTGGCTTGTCCTCAGATGTCAACTTTCTTCTGATCGGCTCCACTCTATGAATTAAACCAACAGCGTCTCCCTCTCCATACATTTGGGGGTTGTTGTGTGTGTTCATCGGTACGTGTGTGTGTGTGTGTGCGTGCGTGCGTGTGTGTGTGTGTGTGCGTGTGTGTGTGTGTGTGTGTGTGTGTGTGTGTGTGTGTGTGTGTGTGTGTGTGTGCGCGCGAAAGGGAGAGTCTGTTTGATCTGACGTGTGAATTTAATTGACTGGGTTGAAGCAGTGGAGGACTGATGTACTGTAGAGAGAGAGAGGGGGAGAGAGAGAGAGAGAGAAGAGAGGGGGAGAGAGAGAGAGAGAGAGAGAGGGGGAGAGAGAGAGGGGGAGAGAGAGAGAGGGGGGAGAGAGAGAGAGGGGAAGCAGATTTTTATGGATTCCATCTTAGTCCCCCTGTTCCTCCTTCATGTGATGGTGGAAAGAGCAGCACAAAGACTGCTACCTTGGGAGGGAAGTGGCATGTGCAGCTCAGTGGCATGTGCAGCTCAGTGGCATGCTCAGTGGCATGTGCAGCTCAGTGGCATGTGCAGCTCAGTGGCAGAAAGAGCTGGAATGATGACACAGACAGCTCGCACACTCTGTATGCAGGCACCCCCCCAGACAGCAACATATCTATCGCTGAAATCCTGCACACATATACTCAAGGACTGGTGCTGAATCTGCCTTCAATTTAAATGTGGGAGATAGTGTTTAGTTGCTGTCGACTCAAAACTTGTATCTGCATCGTTCCTAGGCTGTGTATTTAATATACAAATACAGTCAAAACATTTTCTATTTTTAATGCTTAGGTTTTATCTGAGGATGTCAGGTCATTTTGGGCTGAAACATATAGGCCAGATCAGGTGACTGAACCAGGGTTAGTAGTTTGCACTGTAGCTTATTGTCTTTCAAGGCAAAGACCTGCAGTTGTTACTGAAACTCTTGATTATTCTTCAGTGGCATGTTAGTCAGACCTTGTTGTGAAGTCATGTGTCCATCAAAAGGCCCGATCTGGGCCACGACCATGTCACTCCTCATCTCCACGCAGGGTTCAGCCCCGGGGCAAGCAGGGGAGGATGTTCGAAGTGATCATGACTTCAGAATGTGTGCTCACTGCCATCCTGTGGGGTTTGGGTTTCTGAGTGCAGATTCAGTGTGATGTTCAGCTCCAACCCTGTTAGCTCAGAAGACATTTAGGGAACATAGCAGCACCAGATAGCAGAACGCCGGCTCTGTGTATCCCCTGGCATCCTCTCTGTGTTTACCAGTGATGTTCCCCCTGACAGGACCCCCTCCTACACACACACACAACACCTGTGTAAGGAGGAACACAGAGCAGCAGCACGCCAGAGGAGGGGTAGGGATAGGATTCTTGGCATCTCCCTGCTTTGTAAATTGACTTAGAAGGGCGCAGGTTCTCCAAGTTTTTTTTTTACATCTTATTTTTAGCAACACGGAGACAGAGAGATGAGGCAGAGAGAGAGAGGCAGAGAGAGAGAGGCAGAGAGAGAGAGGCAGAAGGAGAGAGAGGCAGAGAGAGAGGCAGAGAGAGAGAGAGAGAAGGCAGAGAGAGAAGGCCTGTGAGCAGCGTCACGTCGGCTCCCCTGTGACAGAGTGGGCGGCTTCTCCGCTGCCTGGAACGCGTGCTGTCATCGCCATGGGGACGTGACGTGAAAGCCTGCCTGGAGACCCTCGGGGAGAAGGTGGGAAAGGACGACGTCTGTCTGCACATTTGTATTTTTACATTCTCATAGCACTTTCATCCCCGACGCCATTAGAGACGCCGGTATGTCATTCCAAGCTGTTCGATTCAGACGGAGGAGAAGATCTCACTCGCCGCCTCTCATTCCCTGGCTCTATTAGGTTTTAATATCTGCATCTATCTCCCCATTGATCACATCTGTCCTCACACTCACCCTGACCTCTCTTCCACGTCGCACGCTTCTCTGCCCTCTATTTCTGTCCCTGAACCGTATCCCTCCATACTCTCCTGGCTCCCTCCTGCCTCTCCCTCCTGCCTCTCCTTCCAGTCGCCTCGGCCCCATGTCCCTGTTCTTAATCAGCGGACTCATATTGGAAGAGGGAGATGATACCAGTCCTCATGTACCCTCATCCACCTGAATGAAACAGGCCCACCCCCCCTCTGAGGGGCATTACCAGGGACACTGGCAGGAATATTTGGTGCTGTGAAAAGGTATTCCACTGATCCCATCAAAATATATATTGATCCGTGGTGGCCATGTACTCCCTATCTCCCCCCCCCCCCCCCCCACAACACCTCGGCTGAGAGTTTAGAGTAACATTAATAGCCCGGCTTCATAGAACAAGCTACAAACTACTGTGTAGCTCTAACACACAAACCAAATCCTCACACCCACATATGCACACTCATCCTCAAAGTAGTTGTGGAAAGGGAACTGCTAGGTGTGTTGATCGTGTGTCTCAGATTCCCCCCCTTGTCTGTCCAGTGCCCCCCCCCCCCCCCTGAGGAGCCTCGTCCACAGGACAGGGTGGCAAGGTCAGCCCGAGTCTCACTTTCAAACGCTGCTCAAGTCATTGTAGACAGACTGGGAGAACACTGGGTGAGCCTGCCAGAGGGAACACATGACAGGGTCAGATGGGTTTAGAGCCGGTCTGAGGTACTGCTGAGTGGATCTGTCTCAAGTCAAATGGCTTTTACCAGTATTTTTTTACTAACTATCCTTCAAGCTAAATGGTTAAGGGAATATTTTTCGAGATTACAAGAGATCAAAAGTGTGTTTTTGTTCTTTAATCTTAATTGGATATCTGTGTTATTATGGGATGTGCTGACCTGACCGCGTACTCGCCGTCGTCATGAAAGCTGACATCTCAAGGGAACGCCGTTGCTAACCTCTTATCTATTACCTGTCGGAGGCGGGAAGCTGTTTGTTTTTGTGTAAGCTGCAGCTTTATAAAATACACCTGGCCGAGAACAATGTGCGTCGAAGTGGCTGTGCTGGAGTCAGGCTGCTCCCAGTAGCGTGGTCTTTAGACCAAGATGCATCGCACAATTGGCCTGGAGGACTGCAGACACACACACCCAATTAGAGCTGAGCCTCGCATGCTTGTCACAAAATCAATGCAGATCTAGCTCGCTAACGTGCGAGCCGACCGAGCCTGAGATAGAGGCAGAGGAGGCACATTTCTGTCGTTTTCCTCAACTCCTCTCGTTACAGCTGTGGTTTCATAGTTATAACTGAGTTTTCTCAGAAAGGTACATCGCCATCTGCAACTATGATACTGGAGCCTAGGAAACGGTCCCTGGTAACTAAGCTGTAGCCTGTTACAGGTCAATAGCTAATGGTGGATGAATACTGTAATGGTTGACTGACAACATGTCAACCTTTGTCCATTCCACACAAGTGAACACTGTTAATGAACCATGACAAGCAAAAACAGTTGCTAAACTGTCAACGAATAAAAATTAATCATAGAAAGGTCACAAGCAGAAAAGGTGAATTTCACGAGGAATGGTCGACACATTTTTTTTGTTTCTCAACCAATTATTTCTGGAAGCCATTATTTTCATTACAGCTGTTAACTTACTTTATTGTTTTGTTTACCACCATCACTGCCCAACTGTTCCTCACTGTCCTCATTTGCAAATATAAACAGCTGAATTGGTCTTAAGCCATGAAAACAGATTCTGTTTGGGGTATTCGGCCGAGCATGTTTCTTGTAAACACTGTCTATTTGGATCAGGGCGGTTGTGTGGGGGAGGTTGGGGCAGTTTGAATATGGCAGGCACTGTCTCACTGCATGGACGTTATGTGTGATATACATGTCTCCCCAGAGTGTGAGGTAAAATGTGCTCAAATGTGCCGAATGTAGCGAAGAGGTTCATGTGTATGTGTGTGTGTGTGTGTGTGTGTGTGTGTGTGTGTGTGGTACGCTAGGCTCTGTTAGTGTGGGTGTGTTTATCTGTGCAGCTTCTGCAGCTGGAGGGCAAAAACATGGAGAGCTAGAGAGAGATGAGAGAGAGAGAGAGAGGAGGCCTTGAACTCCACCTCAGTGGGCCCACAGTCTCCCACTGTGTGGGAAGGAGGATGTCGGGGGGGGGGGGGGGGGTGGGGGGGGGGGGGAGGGGGGAGGAGGGGCGCTCTGGGTGCAATCCTCTTCTGCAAGCATCTCCTTTTGTTGTAGGGAAGAAACTTTATGCTGCGTAGCAATCTATGAAGAACAGCAGGGAAGAGGGGAGCAGCGTGTTCCCACCAGACCCCCCCACCCCCCTCTCCCCCGTCTGACAGAAATAGACCTGGGGAGGGGGGGGTATTCACACATCCGTTTTTATTTTTTACTTTCTAACTTTGTTAATAAAAATCAGCTTAGTAATTAGTCACTGTGGTTTTATGTAGTCATTTGAGCTTCTCTTCAAGATTTCCTCAAATACTCATCATTTTCTCGTTTACAAATTCGATTTGATTGAGGGTTGATGAGGAACATGCGAGGGGATCGATCAGGCGGGAGTCCGGAGAGAGAGAGTGTGGAGGGATAATTAGACCCTGTCGGCCCGGCAATCAGGGACATCAGCCGAGTATAAGACATCTCATTGCATTTCAAACACCACCATGCAAAGCTCTCAAAAGTCCTCCAGCCTACAGGGTAACCCCCCATCTCCACACCCCATCTCATCTCTGCACACTCCCCTGAGGCGATGGGATAAAGTGGGGTTGGAGGTGGATGTCACTGCCTGGCCTAACGTTGAGAGGGAAAATAATGTGCAGGATCACTGATCCCCCCCCCCCCCCCCCCCGGTGACTAAGTGAGAGAGCCTGGCTGAGATTCTACCTGCCTAGAATTGGGGCTTCGCTGAAATCCGACCGAGGAAATCCTAAATTCCCAGGCGATGATTTTTTTCAAAGAGGCCTTGGTGAAACGTAAACAGAGCAGAGCAGAACCATGGAGACGGTGTGGTAACCTGGCCTTGCTCCAGGGTAACCCTTCCTCTGGAGGTCTCCATCACCATACCTTCCCTTACCTTCCAACACCGGTGTGGAGGCTGAGACCAGGCAGGCGGAGCAGGAGAGGAAGAGGAGATGGAGTAGAGGAGGGTGGTCTGTCAGGGCCGGGGGGGGAGGGGGGGTGATTAATTGGGGTGGAGAGAGTGCTGTGTGTGTGTCGTTAGCCCCCTGTCTGGCTCGTGCTCTCCCACACAAGTGACGGGGCCTGTGGCTGTGGGCTCACCGGGAGAGAGACTTCTCTGTTTCCCCTGTACTCCAGCATCGATCTGAGGTGTTAATTGCAGCCATTGATCAGATTGGGAGCAGACAAGAGAGCTGCTTGAGTGGCCGTGCCCAGAGAGAGTAAAGAGACATGTTTAAGAGACACATCCTTAAGTAACGGCGATAGACTCTCTTACCGGATTGCGTTCCCCTCCGGTGCAGGGGAGCAGTGACGGCGGCCATTTTAACCCAGATTGAAGGTGTGACACGTACCTCTCCTCCTTCTCCTGCGCCTCTCTGAGACCCGCTCCTAACACACGCTTCTCGAAGACGGGGTTTGACAGAAATAGAACTAGGCTCCTTTTCGGGCGACGCGCCGTCGGGGGAATCTGACTTGAGGTCGCGTGTTGCTAACCTTCAGGTCAAACAACGGATCTTTTCCCGCCTCCAGGTGGGGTTGTGTCTGTTGGGTGTGCTGCTCTGCGCTGGGACCATGTCGGTATGCAGGCAGGTTAGCTGGCTGAGGAATAAAAGAGTTCTTGGGGGGATTTCCGAGCTAAATAAATAAACACAATAAAAGGGCTGGGGAGAAGAAAGGGCTTATGCAGACGGAGGTGATATTAGCTTTGTGATTGACTGGGGAGAGTGGGACTCAGAGACACGGGGAGAGGGGGGACTAGGGGAATTATGCAAAGTGAAGGTATTGTGGCGTTTTGCGGCATTACTTCTGTTAATTATCATGTCCCCCAATGACGTCGTTCCCCTCCACACTCAACTTTCTCCATCTCTTTTTCAATTGGATAAATTCCCTGCTTTAATTAATAGCCTACCACACAACAGTGGCAGACAGTAAATTAAAAGCTGCTTACCAGATAGATAGACTAAGTACCTCAATACAAACGGAGAAGTCCTATGTGTTCTATAGGCACACGGATGAATCAACAAGCTGCTCATGAATAAGAAATGTGAGATCTCACACGCTGCGTTCTATATTCGGAATCCTGGTTGTGGGTTTGTGCAACAGGGTATAGGAAGAAGGTGCGATGAGTGGATGTATACATAGCTGCGCTGGAAATAGCTCCTCTCGATGTTGTGATCTTGCAACACCCCCCTCCTCATTCATCACTTCCCCTCCCATGTGTCTCTCCCTCCTCTGAGCATGTTGTCATAGTCTTAATCATCCTTGCCTTTTGCGCCTGGCTGATATCAGTTGTTTTCCGTTGTCCCCTCGTGAGCTCCCCAAGCCTCCTCATCTCCCCCTCTCCACCATCTGCTCTCCCTCTTCTCTCTGCTCCCCCCTCATCCCTCCATCCCTCCATCCCTCCATCCCATGCAGATGTATCTCCTTCTCCTCCTCGTCCACGCTTCACGCCCGCCTTCAGCCTTCCTCGCTCTCGTCCGGGCTCCGCTCGTTCTCTCAACCCGTCCTCCTTGTCCTGTGCGTTGTCGGGTGCTTCGGGCCAGGTTTTGACTGAGCTTCTCTGGGATGTGTCTGGTGACCTATCTGCTTCACTCACGGAGGATTACTCTAGGCACGGCTAGGCTCTGACGGCTCTCTGCTGGCTCCTGGATTCAACTGCAATGAGACAATTGCAATTAGACTATTTTCCTTTGAAGTGCTGTGCAAATATGTGGGTCAATTCAGATGAGAGTAACAGTGAGTGAAATGCTAATTTTGTTGAGAGAAACCTAACAATCATCGGAAAGAATTCCACAAATACCAGTAAATGTCCTTAGAGTCAACATCTGTAAGAGTATTCTGTATAGGTGGTTACAACTTTGAGATATTTTCTGAAATATTTATGACCTAGATGTAATTTTGCATTGTTGGGCCAGTAGTGCATCCCTATTTTGATTGGTTAATGGACTGTTATGTCTGTGTCACTATAAATGTCTTGGTACTTACAGTAATATAAGAGATGATTACCTTCCCGAAGCAGAGTCTAAGATGAAATGGCATCTGTGGCAATAAACCGCTTAATTATCCCCGACATTACCGACTAGTCGGCAGAACAGGCTCTGTTTCTCTGAGGTAATCATGGAGTGATTTTTCATCGGCCAGAGTTTACTTTTCATGGTCCTTAATGCCTCTGAGAGGGTGTTCAGCTGGGCTGAGATGATGCTGTCCACTGAGGAGGCTGTTCGAAACCCACTTCATCTTCACAAGCACATGTGGATCTTTAGAAAAGAAAATGAGAAGTGATACTCAAACTAGGCCAGTTCTTTCACTCTGAATAATTGACCAAAACACACCTACTCTCTGCTCCCAAACTCTCCTCCATCTTCTGTCTTGTCTACTAGCTCAGGAGATTGGTATTGGTTTTAGAGCAAAATGATCATGATGACAGTTTGCAGTGGACATCTTGGAATGGGTGTCTAGTGAGTTATGCTAGCGCTGGAAAGAAGATACGTGTGTGTATGTGGCTGAGCGGTGAGGGAGTCGGGCTAGTAATCCGAAGGTTGCCAGTTCGATTCCCGGTCATGCCAACTGACGTTGTTTCCTTGGGCAAGGCACTTCACCCTACTTGCCTCAGGGGGAATGTCCCTGTACTTACTGTAAGTCGCTCTGGATAAGAGCGTCTGCTAAATGACTAAATGTAAATGTATGTAAGGCATAGTGTGTGTGGGTTTGAGAGAGAGAGAGGGATGGAAACAGAGAGATAGAGTCAGAGTGAAAGGAGGAGCGTCGTAGAGAGAAGAACGAAAGAGAGGAAAGGGGATGGAGAGAAAGAGAGAGAGAGAGAGAATGACGAGGGGGATGATGGAGAGAGTGGAAGGTGCTATTAGATGGCCAAGTTGCTCATCAATTTAAATGTAATTCCCCAGCCATCCTCAACCATGCATAAAACGAACTCTTCTCCCCCCCGCCCCCCCACTCCCCAACCCTTTCATTTAACAGCATACGAGGAAAGAAACCTAAATGGCACACTTACTTGTGGATCAATTTTCATCATAGAAAGAGGGGCAGGGAAGAGGAAATGGAATTTATGTTCTAAAGTCCCATTAATAACAATAATAACCCTGAATATCTACAGATTCTGTGTGACACTCTCATAAATACCCTTAGTGCCTTTTAAATGATTTATTGACCTACAGAGTATCCCACTGAGCTGTGTGCTCCAGTCAGACCATGGGTGCCCGAGTGCCTGTGTAGAAGTCTCTGGATATTTCTAACATTTTTGGGGGGTCGGGAACAGAGTTGCTTTCTTCATCTTTTTTTTTGTACGGACTCTAAGTCATATTGATGTGTGTGAGTGTGTAGCTTATGTACAGTATACACATCCTAACCAAACAGTTGAGCCACAAAGGGTTGTCTCTGTGGAGAGCAGCCTGTTTCGCCCATGGTGACTGATCAGGCGAGACAGACTGCAAAGTAGAGGCAAGACTGGGAGGGGAAAACACAATGGAAAAAGACAAACTTGCTGACAGAGTCCATTTCTTTTTAAAATTAATAATAAAGAGAAAGCCAAGTGAGGAGAGGTCGAACCAGGCTCCTAGCTCCTCTGAGACAAATACTTCCAGGCTGCCTCCGGGCCACAAAACAAACTCCACTCCAAACTGTCAGCTTTTAACATAAGAAGATATAGATTTTAATATCTTTATAAACATTTTGTATCGTTCTTCTTTGATAAGAACTTATTGAACCGTTGAATCATGGCAAATACGAGATATAAACGGGGATACATTGGAACAAGGACCAGGGAAATGGAGTTGTGCATCGTTCATGGGATAAGAGTCCAGAAGAGAAGGAAAATAAAAGATGTAATAAAAAAAACAATGCCGGTCAACCAAAGAATGAAACCATAAAGTAACTGAACAAAGCTACACCCTCAGTAGAGGAGGCAGAAACCCTGTTATCATCGTTGATGACGTTGATATTGTAGTTCTCGTAGTAATACAGTAAATTATTCATTTCGGCACTGCAGATCGTCCACTTGTAGTCAATGATAATAGCACAGTTCACATCATTATTGTTACAAACACAGTCTTATCATTAAGATGTCTGTCCATGGGCCTGTCTTCCCCTGACCCTGCCGAAGCGATTGTCTTGCTTCTCGGATCTTCACCTGCGATCGCAAGAAGAGCAGTCTGTTTAGAGGCTTTTAAGCAGTTTTGTATGTCCGAGAGAAAGTCCCCGTCATTTTGCCGTGCTCGGTTCGAAATCGTCTTTTTAAAAATCTTTTATATTTAATTCATCACAGAAGTCATTTAAGGTACACGTTTTTTTTTTTCTCTAGTCTTGTTTCTCTGATGTTTTCCTTTTGAAGATTAGGAACGAAAAAAACTGTTCTTCAGAGACCCAATGAGGAAGAATCCCCACTGTGGCAAAGGTTCATCTCAGCCAATAGCCTTCCAGGACACTGAGAACACTCCCACTGACCCTTGACCCCCCTTAAAGATGTCTGTCTCTCTTTACCCTTAATAGGGATCAATATTCAGGTCCTTTTGTATCTCAGCAAAATCAAATGAACAACATCCAGGACGAGTACCAGACAGATTCCTTGATATTCACAGCTTGTTCCTCTGGGGGGGGACACATCGTATCATATGGGAACAGAGCATTTACTACCATTCACCTCCATACAGAAAATTAGCAGCTTGGGTGGATTAGCTTAATATGCGCTAGCACATGTGGATTAGAAAAGAAATGACAATCAACAGCAACATAAAGAAACAATCGGAGGAAGTCAGCATCACCTAAAAACAAACCAAAACGAAAGCTCTAGATAATACTATATGAAGGAGCAGCAGAGTTGGACATGTCGGGTCAGTGATATCTGTTCAAGGAGCAGAAGCCGTGGCATGTTCCTGCTGCGTGTGCCCTCTTTGCCGGTGCCCCATGCTGTGCTGTTATAGTAGCACTGCTAGCTCTGCACATACCTGGTCTGATTCGGAGCCCAGCTCTCAGTTAATCTCTCTGCTGATGGGAAACACTGTGGTCCAATTACATGGTACTGCTATTGGCAAAAAGCAGGTAATAGAAAAATACATTTGGCAAATAAGACTGAAAATTAAACTGGATACACTCATTCCGAGGGCTTAACAATCACCGTCTCCCCCCCCCCTCTCTCTCAAATAAGGATTCACAGATTGCGAAACCCCAAAATACAGCTGGTTGAAACACTTTTTCACTTCACTCGTAGCTAACGTTTCGCTTCGTGCCTCTTTCTTTCGAAAAGTTTGGTTATCTCAGCTCGAGCAGAAAAACACAAAGAGAGGGCTGCAAAAAGACAAGAGAGCAACACAACAGATAATCAAATCAAAATAGCAACTGTGGCAGTGCAAGCGTGCTCCACGCTTCCTCTCTCTCTCCCAGCTCCCCCTCACAGTCCTTCCTCATCGGATGTTGGATGTTCGAACGTCTATTTCAGAGTCTAAACAGCTAAGCCCCTACACAATGTTTTACACACACAATCACACACGCACACACATAAAGTACACACACACAGGCCTTGTGCAGGAGCGAGACAGGGGTGGGAAGGGCTGCATCGTTGGTGAAGCCGTGTCCTTGCCCCCCCGCGGGGTCAGCGCAGAATGGAATCAATGCTAACAGGCACCAAGGCTCCCAGGATGGCGTACAGGTGCAGCAGGGGCAGGGCCGTGGCCCCCCTGTTGGTGGCTTGTTGAACCCCGCTGGGGGGGCCGACAGATGTCCGGGGGGGGCACTTGTGCTTCCGCCGCGTGATGGTGCCGTCCGCTGACGTGTGGTCGTATTTGCCCCCCCCCTCGGTGAAGTCGGGGGAGGAGTACTCCTTATCCGCCATCTCCTTCAGGGTGTGCACCTCGTTCTGCCCCTTCCCTTTCCCCCCCCTGGCCCGCGGGCGCGTGCAGTTCCGAGCGCGGCCTGGCCTCTGGGGGGGCGCCGCCGCCGCCCCGGCTTCCCCGCCTGCTCCCGCCGCTACTCCCCCATCCGTGGACGGTGGCGGGTGGGGCAGAGGGGAGGGGGGAGAGGGGTAGGGCGGAGCCTCGTTGTGGTGGCGGGGGTGGTGGGGGTGCGTGTGCGGAGGCTGGACCGGCTGGGGCTCGTTCTTCAGGGACACCTTCTCCGTGTCCGCCCAGGTGCTGGTCTTGCTCTGGTGCAGGGACTTGGACCCGGAGCAGTTGGGGAAGTCTTCCTTGCCGAGTAGCTTGAGGTCCTTCCCCGCCAGGTCAGGAGGAGCCTGGCACCCCACCGACGAGGTGGAGCCCCGGAAACGCTTGAGCCAGTCCCACAGCGACAGGGCCTTGCAGTCGCACTCCCAGGGGTTGTCGTTGAGCCTCAGGTACTCCAGGGCGGGCAGCAGGGCCAGGCACTCCCCCGACAGCTCCGTCAGGGAGTTGTTGAACAGGTAGAGGGTGGTGAGGCGCCGCAGGTCGTGGAAGGCCAGCCGGTCCACCCACTGCAGCTGGTTGTGGTGCAGCAGCAGGCGATCCAGAGAGCCCAGGCCCCGGAAGGTGTTCTGCTGCAAGCTCCACAGCTTGTTCCCATGCAGGAACAGGTGACTCAGGTTTTGCAGGTCCATAAAGATGTCCTCATGAAGGAAGTCCAGGTGGTTGTCCTGCACAGACACACACACACAACAGGGTGAAACCCTGAGTCATAAACAAATCCTCACAGGCAATCAATAATAAATACACCCTTTTTGGAGCTAACCAAATCCCACGAAGTAATCCTATCTCTTGCTCCATATCCAATATAGACAAATCTAGCTACATCACTGTATTTCTCGCCTCCCCGTTCAGCAGACAGCAGTGCTGTACGTACCTGCAGGTAGAGATACTGCAGGTTGCGCAGCCCCTGGAAGATGTTGCTGGGCAGCGCGCTGAGTCCACAGCGGTACAGGTGCAGCGCGTGGAGACGGCCCAGCCCGTGGAAGGTGTCCGCGGCCAGGGTGCGCAGGTGGGGATTGTCCCTCAGGTCCAGCTCCTCCAGCAGGGTGAAGCCATGGAAGGTGGAGGGCTCGATGTAGGTGATGTTGTTGGAGTAGATCCAGAGGGTGACCGTGGTGGGGCTGAAGTGGCCTCGCAACAGACGGTGGATCTTGTTGTTCTGCAGGAAAATGCGCTCGCTGTTGGGGGGGATGCCTTCGGGGACGGACAGGAAGTTGTGCGCCTGGCAGGAAACAGTGGGGGGCGTGGTGTAGCAGATACAGTGGCGTGGGCAGGACCAGGACAGCTCCAGACCACAGAGAACCAGCAGGAACTCCAGGCCACAGGCTGCAGCAGGTGGTGATACACACACATACACACACAGGCGTGCAGGAGAAAAGAGAGGAAGGAAAACGAATTAGAGGAGGTACATTTGGACTATATATTTGATTTGAAATTGAAATTCCATCTCAAGACTTTGATGTCCAATTCTGGACTTGAAAGAGAGGAAGAATGGTTTGGGGAATATGTGTTTTGAGGAAGTGAAGAGAGAGATGAGCAGGGGAGAACCACTGTTCTAAGTGGAATCGTACAGATGAAAGAGTGTGATATTGATGGAGAAGAAGGGCCAAGAATGATGAGTGAGATGGGAGATACAGTATTGAGAGAGACAGGCCCTGAGTAAACAGAGTTAGGGAGAGCTACGACAGGGAGAGAGATGAAGCAGGAGGGCCGCAGGGAGAATGTCAGATATATTTATATTAGAGGAGAAATCTTGGGCTCTGATAAATGACTCATGCCAGGTGACTTGTTGCTGGGCATAGATTTTCTGGCCGTTTGTGCCTTTGAGGAATTGGACTTTGACTGTGTCCCTCGGTACATGTGTGGACATTGTATTCCACTGTTGGCTCACTACCTACAAGCCTGAGTCCACCGGTATCCGAGTCAGTCTCGGTTTAAAGCTCTTCACTCAAGAGGCTGTTCGAGAGAGAAAACAACAAGGTGAGCCGCTCGCAGTGGCTACATCTTGTATCTCAGGAGATCAAACTGCAGCTGTGCAACAATAGGTGCCTTCTTCACAGCCACGCTCCTGTTTCTCTTTCCCAACTGCCGCCACCACACACACACACACACACACACAATCATCCCCCGTAAATTCCGTGTTGGGATATCGTTAATCTGTGTCAGTCAGCTTACTCCCTCTGTGATATACTGGAGTCGTGATCAGTGCATGTAAGAGTGTGTGTAAGCGTGTGTGTGTGTGTGTGTAAGCGTGTGTGTGTGTTTCCGTGTAGGAGAACGGGACAGGCTGTGGAATGCTCATTTAAACCTATGCTAAGCCTCTCTGAGACGGCGGGGAGCTCCCCCGCTGGTTTGTGACACCCTGCAGGCCCGCCGTGTGACATGTGACACCTCATCAATGAAGGCAGGACTCCAGGAGTGACAATCCAACCTAACACCCAGAGCCTGCGCTCTTTAAGTTTGAAATTCAAGGTGTCGCGGCAGCGTGATTCACTCTGTCTAATCGATGCGCCCCTGTTGTCTTGTAACTTGCCCCTATAATTCGGTTTCTTTTCTTTTCTCAGTCCGCCATGCGAGGGCAGATCATTAGTCACTGCCAGGAGACGGCTGCATTTATCTGCAATATTTCTCTCCCCAAACTGTGGCTAAGCTGTGACATTCAGTGAATGTGTGACTCTGCTGACCTTTAGCGGTAATTCTGCGTGTGTCTTGTGACTGCAGTGCAGAAGTGAAGCAGAGCACAGCATGTGTCAGCAGAGCAGCTCCTGTAATCCTGTTTGTCAAGTCCCACCACTGGGTAACAGTGCCCCTGTCCCACCACTGGGTAACAGTGCCCCTGTCCCACCACTGGGTAACAGTGCCCCTGTCCCACCACTGGGTAACAGTGCCCCTGTCCCACCACTGGGTAACAGTGCCCCTGTCCCACCACTGGGTAACAGTGCCCCTGTCCCACCACTGGGTAACAGTGCCCCTGTTTCCCCTCCAAGCCACCAGGCAAATGTTCCTGCCAATGAAGTGATTGTATCTTCGTGGGGAAATAAAAAAAGGCTACAGGTTAAAACAGATTTGTGTGCCCAGTGACTGTCCAGTAGCACATAGTAGCTTCTGTTAACCATCTTTGTCTTCACCCGTTTGCTTTGAATCGCGGGTCAAAGGTTATCTTGTGTCCTTGAGCTGTGTGTGTGTTTACAGTACAGTATTGTACACTGGTGAGCGGCAGGTACAGTAAAGCTATGGTTCCTGAGGGAATTGAGGACAGACTCTGGTACCAGAACAGAAAGCTCGCCCTCTCTGCCCTTCCCACTGAATCATCAATGTCACTACTCATTTTATGGGTCACCTGTACAGGGACATACATCCGTCAGTCAAACCAAGCTAAAACGCTGGCTAAATATGGACCTGCTGCACACCCAAGGTTTAAAGAAGAAGCCATGCCGAGTTGTTAGTGGAAAAATTACAGAACCAACTTTTCCGATTTTTGGGTGGAAAATGTCCTCCTCATCACTTTGTGACGGCCCGAAGGAGGGGAACGATCCATGCAGATACCAGGCTATTCCTTTCACATTGCTTTTTTTTTTTTTTTTTTTGCAAGTCCACTTTCTACTCTCTGTCTCTCTGTCTCCCTCCCCCCCTCTCTCTCTCTCTCTCTCTCTCTCTCTCCTCTCTCTCTCTCTTTCTCTCCCCCTCTCTAGCTGCACTCGCTATTTTCAGGGAGATATATTGAGCGTGGCATCTGCTCTGTGAGTAAATTGTAGGAAACTTGCTGGATTGCTCAGGGGGAATGAATGTCGGGTGGATATATCAAACAAATAGACTGGAGAAGACACAGTACATCGTCAATCTTCTCAAAGCAGAACATTTGCATTTACCACCAACCACCAGTACAGTAGGTATGAATAACATCTTGGTATTCAAGTCATTGACAACATGCCTATTTACCAATGAATATATCGACTTGACAATACATTCATTCTAATGTTTGTAGGTCCTGTAGCAGCACATATTTCCTGACACAAACGGTACTGTACAACACATTTTCTGGCTGCGGTGCATTTATCGTTACAGACATAATGCCTATGAATACAAATCATAGCACGGAAAGACTGCCGTTTGGAATAATCAAAGGGCCTTGATGGAATTACTCCTTTTTGATTCGATTATCCATCCTGCCTCCATTCACTTGTCAAGTCTCCCGTTACACTCGGCCTGTAATTATATTTTTTGGAGGCTTATAGCGCCGTCTCCATTAACACTTCACTTCATGCATGGCTATGATAGAATTAGGTATCAGATTCCCGACCGGATAATGATCAGAGAGGGAGGCGGAGGCGGGGCGAGTGATACAGGGGGCAGAAAAAGCAGCGCAGATCCTGACTAAGATTGCGAGACAATTGGAATCCGTAGCCCTGACGTTAATCAAGTTGGACACATAAAGATCCCCTCGCGCCTCTCCCCACAATGTCAGAACACAGTAATTGATTCTTTACTCTGCTTAATCCGTTCCCCTTAAATGGCTGCCTCTGCCTTATCACAAAGGCTATTCTTTCGACAGACAGAGCGTTGAGGGGAAACAGATAGGACTGCGCGTCAGTAGGAAGCCGACTGCAGTTTCCTCTCTCCGGTCCCCTGGCACTGGTCGACCATGAGCGGTGCTGGTGGAGGTACTGGAGGAGCTGGGGATGGAGGGGGCTCTGGTGTCCCTGTCTCCGGTGTGAGTGACGGGGGAGCCGGAGACCCCCCCCCCCCCCCCCCCCCCTCGGCCTACTTTGCGCTCCACGCGGGGCAGGGCTGTCCGGCCTGCAGCTGGCACGAGCCACACTGCCATACCAGAGTCCTGGCTCTGCACACATGCCACCTCGCTGATCTCAGTGACTCACCAGCCAACACACGACTGCCTCACACACCCTGTCAGCACACACGTACACACACACTCACAAATACACACACACACACACACACATGAACATATATATGACAGCTCGCCAGGAAAGCTGTCTAGCAATGGATGAGGCAAATGATGTTGATCACAAAAAAATATATCTGTTTGCAGAATTATGGAAAGGAAGATTGATTTTTTTTTGCAGGCTGCACTGTGGAAAAACAAGGGCTGTGAGAGATTGCTGTCAGCACAGGAAAATGCTGAAAATGAATATGTCATAACTGCATTGTTTGCTTACACAATGAGTCTTTCGGTCTAAATAGCATTATATAAATAGCTAGAAAAAGAATCACAGCATGGATATGCCAATAGTGCCTATCGAAATTCAGTAGAATAAAGGACAGGTTCGGAAAGAGATTATGTGGTTTTCAAAATGTGGAAATGTCTATTTCTGGTGCTGGTCTGTGATGCAGCCTCTCCCCTCTCCCAGCCCTTTACAGCCTCTCCCTTGTCCCCAGCCTCTACTTCATCCCCAGCCTCCCTCCCACAGTACCCCAGCCTCCCCCTTTTCCCCTCAGCATCCCCTTTCCTCCCCAGATACCTCCTTATCCCCTAGCCTCCCCTCCCTCCTCCCCCTTTTCCCCAGCCTCCTCTGCCTCCCTTTCCTCCCCTGACACCCCCTTATTCCCTAGCTACCCCCTAGACTCCCCCTCCTCCCATACCCTCCCCTTCTCCTCCCTAGACACCCCCACCTCTTGAGCCTCTCAAGTCTCCCTCTCCTCCCCTGGACTCCCCCCTCCTCCCCCTTCTCTCCCAGCCTCCCTGGCCAGGTCCCTGGTCTCCCTGCTGGCTTGTGACAGCTGCCGGTGATAGCTTGTTACGGGGAGAATGATTAAACAGCCTGGAATGGGGTCTAACGTTTGACCCCTCAACCTTGCACGGTCACAACTCCCTTTATCTCTCATAGCCACCGAAGGGGAAATGGATAAATATATGAATAAAATAAAATGGCTCAAGTCCCCAGACAGACAGTACAATGTGGCTGTGTAGAATATCAATGAAACATAGTTCAAACTAAATTTGCCCTCATGAATAACACATTTTTGCTAATGGGAGGAAAACGGTCTGTCTGTCTCTCTGTGTGACATCCTCTCACTACAACACTGGACAAACTCAATTTCCTGTGCCTCTCTCAGGACCCTGATGAGCGTCGTGGCGTTGCTGTTTCGCTATTGGCTGCCCGCCTTTGCTCTCTAAACATGTTTAAGCACATGCTCACACACGGCTTGCTTGAACACTGGTGATGAAGGGGACAGAACATTGATTGAGCTCATTCTACGCCAGCAAAAGAAAAGAAAAACAAGGCGAAAGCTTCCCAGTCTAATTAGAACCCTGTCGAGTTCCAGGGTATTTTGCCCCGATAAGACATTGTGTTGGTCAATGCGTCCAGTCAAAATTACAGTATATAACTTGCACAACCATTCAGAACGAGTTAAAACTATAATCATGACTGATTGCCCAATGTGAGAGTCATTATGAGCTAAATCAGCTGACATATTTGTAAATTACAGGATTGACCTTGAATATTACTGAAGAATTACTTGCCAGTTCCTTATCCATATTCCTTTGTCATGTGCGATTCTCATTATAGGTAGTATATAACCAGTGATATAACCATACTGTTACTTGGAACAATGGCAGATATGGCTTTGTACATTGCTTTGGATAAATGTATATAATGTAAAAAATAGTATTTTGTCAGGAAGACGGTAGTAGTCAGACCAGTCAGTATGCACTGAAGGCTGACTCTCTCTTGAACTGACACTCACAGAGGACAACACTCTAATTCACATTGTGGCTGGTACCCTGTACTTATTAGGTCTCCAGTAGACATGCTCTGTGATTTATTGAGCCGACTCATTCAACGGCCCTTTAATAATTTACATTTTTTTGTATTTTGAATAGCCAATTTGGGGATAGATAATGATGACCCTTCTAGAGATCGGCATTTGCTCGGTATCTGTGCTTGTTGTCGGTAGAGAGGAGATGGGAGCCTACAGTGTTTCTGCAAGCTCCCAGAGATCATGTCAGATGATAGGGGTCAGACGGCTGAGCGGTTAGGGAGTCGGGCTATTAATCAGAAGGTTGCTGGTTCGATTCCAGGCCGTGAAAAATGCTAAACATAACTACTGCTCTGTAGCTTTGTGGAGGAGCATCTGTGGTTGGGGATTCATTATTCATGGTTTTGCCTGTTAAGTGCTTTTTATTTGACAACGGTTTGATATCGGAATATGTTGGCAAAACAATAATGCCGTCTTGCCAAGAAATCCCATTAGAGAGAGAGAGAGAGAGAGAGAGAGAGAGAGAGAGAGAGAGGAGAGAGAGGAGAGAGAGGGAGAGAGGAGAGAGAGGAGAGAGAGGGAGAGGGAGAGGGGAGAGGGAGAGGGGAGAGGGAGAGGGGAGAGGGGAGAGGGAGAGGGAGAGGGAGAGAATGGTATAAAAGGAGGGAGGGAGGGATGAAAGAGTGTTGCAGACAGTCAGCTATACAGACAGCAGGGACCGAGGACTCAGCTGAACAGCACACACCTGCAACAGAGGGCTGATGGAATGTTCAATGAGAGTGAGACGTCTCAGTACACACACACACACACAAACACACACACACAAACACACGCACTCAAACTAACACACAGTACAAGAGAGCGAGAGGGAGTGGTAAAACGTAAAAGAGTATCGACGGCATGATTGACGGTCACGTTTTGACAGAAGGAAACCTGCACGGCTAAAAATATCTAGTCTAAACAAGAGGCGCCATATGGAGCGCGTGCAGAGTAAAACAGCCGTGATTTGTGGCGGGCGAGGAGGGGACGCGAGGCCTCCGCTCATCACGGCGGCGAGGCGAGGCGGTCGGAGGAGCCGACCACAGCTGTTTAATACCTGCATCTTAATTAACAGCCGCTCAAATGGTTGTCTTGTAGAAGGTAATTCTATTTGCACACATTCACAGTCTATCCTCCATGTTAGGCTACACAACCCTTCCTGAGCACTGTGAGGGGGATTGGATGCTGTGATGGAGCACATGCTTGCCAATGCCCTGCAGACATAAGCAGACTATCAGCCACCAACCATGTTCATTTATCATGACAGCATAAAGTTACATTTAAATATATAACGTTCCCGATGGCAATGTAGAACCCCGTCGGCCAATAATGACCAGCGATATAAATCCTCTGTTATGAAGACATATGTAGTTTATGCACTCAATGTTAAAGTGGTACAGGGCATGTATAATGTATATGATGGCCCCCATCACATTCAGTTGTGTGACGGCTCATCATTGTCTGTGTTGGCATGTGTCCTGTGGGGAGGACTGATCCTACACCAGCGGGTGGAGGGATCGCATGTGTGTGATGATGTAACAGTGGAACATTCAGAGGCATCGTCTCAGGATTGGTCGCATCAGGTCAGACCCGCCTCCTGACCTCTGACACCAGTGTCAGACGGGCCTGTGAGGCTTGGAGGTCATGCCGCAGAAAGAGTCAGCAATCCTCTCAATCTGTGTGGGGCCTTTGCTGTTAACCACATTAAATAATCCTTCCTATTCCTGCTCTTAGACCAGTCAGCTTGAATACATAATGTGACTGGCCTGTGAGTAGTTTACTTTATGAATAAACGATGCCACAATGCCCCTGCTACCATCATGAATCATTTCCCCCGGCCAATGCCACTCAGTGTTACGTACCACACGCATTAACGGCAAAGCCTCAACCTGGGTTGGTGACTCGCAGGTACAAAGTGGGACCTGTGTACCCGAGGGCTCAATGGACTGCAACTCCACCACTGTCCCCATCTACTGTGATGCTCTGACTTCTGAGTGTGCGGTGTTCTGACCTCTCTCCATGATCTCCGTGCCGCTACATCTAATCATTAGTTCCTATTAGCGTGCTGTCATCTTGGAGGTAAGATAAAAGTCCTCGTCCAACCCCTGGGCACACTGCAGTCCCCACACACCCTGGCAGCGGTCAGGGAAAGCTTCTTTTTTTGATGAATGATTTAGATCTTGCGTCCATCTCCTCGCCATCAGGTTGGTGGAGCCAGGCTAAATGTTGGCATTTTCTAGCTCGCCTTTCATGCACCCCCCCCCCCAACCCTAACCACCCCCCACCACCACCACCAACACACACACGCGTATTCACGTGATTCCCCTCAAAGAATCCTTGAGGAACCAGGCTGCTTCTTAAACAGATGCACGTTTACAGAAGCTGCTGCCTTGCATACAAACCATTCATGCGCCCCAGATTCTACAAATCCATTATTCAGTGCAGGTGAGTTCAGTGCTCCACGCCTGAGATGTACTTAAAGAGACACTCACCCTCTTTCTGCGTTGCTCAAACTTCCCTCCCTCTATGTCTCTCTCTCTCTGTCTCTCTATTCCTCACGTGCACAGCACCATGTCGACAGAAGATTGTACAAACGGCTCCAGATAACCGGGCGAAAATCAAGCTGAAAAGCATATTTGTGTGTGTGTGTGTGTGGGGGGGGGGGGGGGGCAGTGATCCATTGTTGCTCATTAGAAGGAGAAAGAGAGTGAGAACGGGCTGACGGCTGAGTAAGAGAGGAGAGGAGGGGAGGGAAGGGGAGAGGAGGCTGGCAGAGCTGGTGGAGGAGTGATTATAACTGACACAGAGCCGAGAGGGAGTATGTCCTCCAGCTCCGCTAACACCAACTCTGTCCAGCCCTCACAACAGCAGAGAACACACACCCACAAGCACACACTCCTACACACAAACCCAAATGAGCAAATACTCAAAACACAGCTCCTCTGGGCAACATTCTGCAAGCCCACTGCAAGAGGAGGCCGCAACATCTACTGACCAAGTCTGCATAAATATAAACACACACTTGTTTACGTACAGGATACTGATGCAATTTCGGCGAAACAAGTTATTTGTAGGGTCATTCCAAATACTATTTATCGTACTATATATACTGTTATTCATATGTGATCTATGAGTGTGAGATACCATGCTGTGAACATGCATATTAGAGAGGAGAGGAGAGGAAGGAGGGCTAGGTTCGGAGGGGGTATAGAGGCCTTGATCTTAAGAGAGTAATCCCTTTTCATTAACTGCACTTTTTCCCCCCCCCCGACTCCAAGAGCCTCGGCATTGATCCTGGTGTAATGTCAATTCATTAGCAGTACAGGCCCTCAGCAGGGCGTCAGGAGGGCTTCTCATCACCAAGACGGCCAAACTCTCAGCCCTGACGAAAGCGAGGAGGAGAACACAGACCACTCCTTCATGCCGTTCCTACAGTACCTTCAAGCCCCAGAAACACCAGCTCTCACCCGCCCTGCCTTTTTTCTTCGTTTTCACTGGATCTCGAATACCTATCCTTCGCTTATGATGACTTATTATTGGCTCGTTTTCCCAGAACATTAAAGCTGTCCTTGAGTGTGTCCCTCGACCCCCCCCCCCCCCCTCCCTTCCTCTCTGGCTAGTTAGGCAGCACCAACACTCCCTCACTCCAGAGAGGCTCTCTGCTCTCCCCTTCCAGTCCTCCCAGAGCAGTCTCACGGGAATCATCCTTAGGCTGCACACCTTATTATGGGAGAATATTTTCCCATGAACATGTACACAACATGTTTATCGCCATCCCTCTCTCTCTCCCTCTCCCCTCTCCCTCTCCCTCCCTCTCTCTCTCTCTCTCTCTCTCTCTCTCTCCCTCTCTCTCTCCCTCTCCGTCTCTCTCTCTCTCTCTCTCTCCTCTCCCTCTCCCTCTCCCTCTCCCTCTCTCTCTCTCTCTCTACCTCTCCCTCTCTCTCCCTCTCTCTCTGTCTCTCTCTCTCCGTCTCTCTCCCTCTCTCTCTCTCTCTCTCTCTGTCTCTGTCTCTCTCCCTCTCTCTCTCCCTCTCCGTCTCTCTCCCTCTCTCTCTACCTCTCCCTCTCTCTCTCTCTCTCTCTCTCTCTCTCTCTCTCTCTCTCTCTCTCCTCTCTCCCTCTCCCTCTCCCTCTCCCTCTCCCTCTCCCTCTCTCTCTCTCTCTCTCTCTCTCTCTCTCTCTCTCTCTCTCTCTCTCTCTCCCTCTCTCCCTCTCTGTCTCTCTCTCTCTCTCTCTCTCTCTGTCTCTCTCTCTCCCCTCGTGTCACGCCCCCTCCCTGTTTTCTCCGCTCTGTTATTGTTTTGCAAAGCCGCGATGCGGGGAGGCTCGGCTGGATGGAACACAGCCACTGCCTAGTAGTGATTAAAGAGAAACCAGGCTGGCCGTTTGAGATAGGACAGCAGCTTACGCAAGTCAGTCAGTCACTGGGAAGCACTGCATCACGCCACAGAACCCACTTCAAAGTGTTCCATTAACAAGCCTACAGATGCCTTATCCAATAATGCATTTCCTGTTCTTCTTACTTGGCTCTGACAGACTGTTTTGTTTTCATCCAAATTGAGATCTGAGGATCCTGACAAATCACTTGACAATCTTTTCCTCATAGATGCTCCTGTGTTTTCCACGGCGTCGGGATTGTGTTGGCGAGCCTCACAGCCTCTCAGCCTCTCAGCCTCAGCCTTTTGAAGTCTCCATTTGGCTTCTCTTGTCTCCAGTGTGAACCTGAACCCTCTTGAGGTGAACCCTCCTAGCCGCTCGTCTTTGACAGAGAGCCACCCTCTTAGCTGCTTGTTTGCATGCGAGCGCTTCCAATCTTCCCCTCTCCTCATGAAGCACAACGTCTCGGCCAGACAGTCTGTGGATAAGTGGTTTAGTTTTTCTGAGCAAGTGATGGCGAGGGACTCATGTGAATGCATGTATCAACTTGATCCCTTGAACTCTTTGACACCAGGGCATGAGAGACTCTGACAAAGAGCTCCGCTGTGTGTCCAAAAAAACACTAAGCAGACAAGCGGGGCTCTGAAGAGAGATGGGCGTGGAGCACTCATGTGCATGTGAGGAGAGGATGAAACAAGATTCCCCAATGTCACTCTCTCTCTCTCTCTTCTCTCTTCTCTCTCTCTCTCTCTCTCTCTCTCTCTCTCTCTCTCTCCTCTCCGCTTGTTAGAGTCACATGGACGGAGAGGCAAGGCGAGATGGAGAGACTGGGAGCGGGATATGTTTACACTGGCATAGTCAGTGATGAGTGGACGTGTGTATGAGAGAGAGGAAGAGACAGAAAGAGAGAACGAGAACGATTGCGAGTGAGCAAAAGACACACAGATGGGCAGAGAAAGAGAGCATGAAATAGACAAAGATAAAAAGATGTATAGGCGCCAAAAATCGAAGAAAAAAGTGAGCTGAAGATAATGCAGTAGTATTTTCATGTGCCATACAGGACTCCTTCACACAACATTGACCTAAGCCGTATTTCCATCGCAAGTCCCCATAGCTTGTCCTTCCCAGAATTACATTCGCAGTTTTATGTTTGCAGTTGCAGAATTCTTGGTCAGACTCTCATCTCTCAAAGCGCCCGAGTTTTGCATATCTTCCAACCGGGGCCATTCCTCTCCCTTCCTCTCCCTTCTCCTTGTTACATTTAGCAGACGCTCTTATCCAGAGCGACTTACAGTAAGTAAAGCACGTCCGGGAATCGAACCGGCAACCTTCTGATTACTAGCCCGATTCCCTAACCGCTCAGCCACCTGACCTGTTACTCCTCCTTGCTCCCTAAAGCAGGGCTCTTTGGAGGTTGGACTACATCTCTGTTCCCAACCACCTTGGGAAACAGAGATGGCAAACATGGCAGGTTTGCCAAAGGGATTCTTCATGATGAGGTCTCAGGCTCTCGGCTTAGTGTTGGAGGTGAACCAGACCTCTCACAGGAGCGTCTGTGCTCCGCGGTAGGAGGAAGAGGGAGAGAGAGAAAGGAGGCAGGGAGAGGTAGAGAGAGAAAGGAGGCAGGGAGAGGTAGAGAGAGAAAGGAGGCAGGGAGAGGTAGAGAGAGAAAGGAGGCAGGGAGAGGTAGAGAGAGAAAGGAGGCAGGGAGAGGTAGAGAGAGAAAGGAGGCAGGGAGAGGTAGAGAGAGAAAGGAGGCAGGGAGAGGTAGAGAGAGAAAGGAGCCAGGGAGAGGTAGAGAGAGAAAGGAGGTAGAGAGAGAAAGGAGGCAGGGAGAGGTAGAGAGGTGGGGGGGGGTGCACTGGAGCAGGGAGAAGCAATTTCGCATCTGGAGGGAGAGAGACAGAAAGAGAGAGAGCGAGAAGGCTGATGGATCTGTAATAAGGGATAGGAGAACGTTCACTCATTAAAACCTGAGTGTGTCACAAGCTGTTGTGTTTTGCCGTTATGTAACGCGTCTAGTCGACTCACTCCTCATTTGCAGTTTCATCACTTTACAGTAATAGAGCTCAGACAATAGAGTTCCTAGGGACCGCCCGCCTGCCATGGAGGAGTCGGTCTCTGCCCCCCTCCCTCTCTGGAGAGCCATACCTCTGTACATTACCATACAATAGGACTGGGGGGGGGGGGGGGGGGGTTAGGGGGTTTGTCTGCAGCACTGAGAGAGGATGGTGAATACATGTATGAGATTGTCTTAAGGCTGTGGGAAAAGAGAGAGAGGGGATTGTACATATATTAGAGCTAATTAATGGAAGAACTATGTGAGCATTTCAGGGTATGATAATCTAACCGAATTAGCACTAAATTCTCAATACAAACATGCTGGGTGGTTCCCTGCTTCCAAGAGAGAGAACGTTCCGGTGTGCGCGTCGAAGGCCAGTCGTTCCTCTCTGTGTTATTTATGACTGCTGTAGCTGTGTGCTAGTTCTGTTTGTTACTTAACTGCCTCCAGTACTTAGCATACACCCACGCTGCTACACACACGGACGACATTACAAATGTGAAATCCACATGAACAATCTCAAAATCCCATTTCGGAGTCGAACTTCGAATCAATGTTTTCAGCGGCTCATCGAGCAAGATAATGATTGTGGGGTTTTTTTTTTATTTTATTTTTACTTGAAGTGGGTAGGTGTGTGGGCAAGTGAGGGAGTGAGGGGCCGAGCGAGGGAGACCGTGCGTTTGTGTGTGTCGTACTTACATTAGAGTTGTGCATTGTGTGTGGATGATGAGAGAGAGAGAGAGAGAGAGAGAGAGAGAGAGAGAGAGAGAGAGAGAGAGAGAGAGAGAGAGAGAGAGAGAGAGAGAGAGAGAGAGAGAGAGAGAGAGAGAGAGAGAGAGAGAGAGGAGAGAGAGAGAGAGAGAGAGAGAGAGAGAGAGAGAGAGAGAGAGAGAGAGAGAGAGAGAGAGAGAGAGAGAGAGAGAGAGAGAGAGAGAGAGAGAGAGAGAGAGAGAGACAGCAGTCATGTTCAGCACTCAGGTGTGTTTAGCCGCAGGCTACAAGTGCTGCGGCTCTTCACCAGCGACTGCCTACGTGTTTGAAGGTACGAGTCGACACTCAGCTAATGCCGCACATCCTATACTTATTGCAAAGGATAAAACACATTCGTTTTTTCCTCCTTGCTGAGAGACTAATGACACGATGGAACGTAGAGAAATGGAGATGGTGCATAAAGTACAGCAAATGCTCTTTCAGTTGAGATGAAGAATCTCCTGTTAAGGGCAGCACATTTTTCCTCTCTTCTCTCTCTCCCCCTCTCTCTTTTGACACGAAATGGACTTTTTTCTGTGCGTACTCTGATGGGAATTCGCTGGGTGGATTGCTCCAGTTACAAATGACAAAACTGAAATTGGAAGCATATTTCTCTTACAGAAATAACTGTTGGGATGTGTGGGGGTGGGGGGGTTTCAGAAGGAGGGGGTTTGAATGTTGAGGGATGCAGGAAGCGGGTGGAGTTTGCAGGTGTACACACACAGGGCCAGAGAACATGCTCGTGTTTAAGGAAGCCCAAACTCTCTTCTACAAGAAACTGTACAGTTGAACTGATTCAACTGTACACGTTATACAAATCTTTATGTTTGCCACTGACAGTTCATTTGATAATGATTGTGCATTCCTCTGCATATTCTGATATTTGTACTCAAAGATGAGCATTCATCAGATGCAGTTTCATTTGTGACGGAGTATCTGTCGAACTGATGCTGCAACGCTGAGAAACGGCTGTTCTGAACGATCGCTCCTCAACACGACCTATTCACATAAATCTGCATGATTGCTGCTCCCAAGGAGAAGAGGCTATAATTATATCTGGAGTCTGGACACTCGTTCCCTTTTAGACACACCTCTTTTTTAGGATGTTGACACAACACAAAAAAGACATCCTGATTTATGTTTGGTCGAACTCCACACAGCCACCCACAAAAACACTTAAATGTCTGTATAATGTGTTATTAAAGTCAAACCTTTGACACCCGGAGAGGATAAAAGTAGCTGTTGAATATTTTCAAAAGCCATCAGCACAATTAATATCTTTATCTTATTATGGGATTAAAGACAAGGCATCAAACTACTGAACTGCACTTTCAGTGTTTCTGTGACACGTTCCATGTCTTTTGCTCTGCGAAAATGAGTTAATCGCTCAAAGATACAATGCTGTTTCAAGTAGAACTGCCCTACTCTGTCTGTTGTTTCACCCCACTTTGAGGCAATATTACAAAGTGCCAGTGCCTTTGCCAGGCGCCATGAACTCATGATATATTGCCACGGTGAACACAAGCGCACACACACACAGTTTGTGGCTGCTGGCAAGGTGGCTGAAATGTAGTTGGCTGTGAAAGCGTTCTGGAGCTGTTATGTCAGCGGGGGGTCGTGTGGGTTCATATCCGCTTTAGCCACATCTTGCTACTGAGGTAACGCCAGTGTGTGCCAGGCAGCTCCATGCATGAGGAATGTCTGTTTGATCTGCAATTTTTGGAAAAAACATCTCTTCGGAAAGATCTGAGGACAAATCCACTAACTGCCCACAGTAACAGTGAGCGCGTGCGACACGACATCCGGTCCGTTATCGCTCTACTTCTGAGAAAGTGATTACTGGGACGGCCTCGCTCGATGCCTTATCGGCCCTAAATGACGTTGAAAGTGTCAGAAGTTCAATGTTTTTTGTTGTTGTTGTCTGACGAGTCAAGTGTTCCTGGGTACGTCCTTGGTCTACCTCAGAGACCGGCTGGTTTGACCCTGATGGGAGCCGGGAAAAGGACATGTCGGACAGAGGCGCGGCCGGCATAATCACTAAACTACATGCGACTAATCCCAGACATTAGGATGGATTAGGGTCGTTTCGTGGGGGATTGACATCATCTCATGGTGATGAGAGTTTAGCAGTGTTTTGTTGAGTGAGAAAAAGCACCCCCACTCCCCAAAAAAACATAACTTCATGGAAGCGTGTCTCCTTTCAAAGACAGATGTTCAGTCGTGTCCATGAATATGAAATAACTACCAGGGGAATTATGAATACAAACTCGGTGGCACATAGCACGCACCCAAAACTTCACACGGCATCTGCTGAATTTGGGAGAAAAGTCATTTGGCCTCTTAAGCTTTTTGTGGCTTTGAGCTCCTTCTCTTCAGCACACAGATTGATAGACGTAGGCCTATCCGCAGCAAAAACTCCCATCCTTAATTACCAGTAATTGCATGTTTCGCCGACTATACCTCTGTTTGCGTTCATACTATTTAATTTTTGATTGCGTCGGTGGATGGTTTCTCGCGCCTCCCCAACTATCGCGCTCATCCGTGGCAGCAGCAGCTATAATTATGGTGATTTTGTCGTTGGAGTAAATGCAAAGAGCGCAGAGAGGCTTTTAATACCGCATGTGGAATAGAGATCGAGGCTGCAGTAGGAAAAATGGCTCTGACAGGAAATTGGTTCAGACTGATGAGGGAGATGGTTGAATGACATATTTAATGGTCGGGTTGGATGAAGCGTGAGTGGGAATATAAAAAAAGTGAAGATTGACAGTTTGCTCGGTGAGTCAGGTGGCTGAGCGGTTAGGGAATCGGGCTAGTAATCTGAAGGTTGCCAGTTCAATTCCCGGCCGTGCCAAATGATGTTGTGTCCTTGGGCAAGGCACTTCACCCTGCTTGCCTCGGGGGAATGTCCCTGTACTTACTGTAAGTCGCTCTGGATAAGAGCGTCTGCTAAATGACTAAATGTAATGAATCTGTGTAGGCTAGCCTACTAAAAGGCCAAGCAGCAGGAGTCTTGCTCAGCACCCAAGGACGTGCAGTGCTTTTTAGCTGTTCACCATAATGTTATTGAAGCTGAAAAGCCACATGCATAAGGTAGTTAATCAGAATGTGGTTTCACAGTTTTATAGGCAACTAAGGAAAATGCACATTTAACTTCCATTAAAAAATTCTGATTAATTATGTATTTTATTATTATTTACAGTTAATTTGAATATTAACATTTTACTTTTGGTACTTAGGTACATTTTAAATACGATACTTTATACTTTTACTCAAGTGAACTTTTGAGTACTTTTACCACCCCTGGAAATAGGAAAATGTATAAGAGAAAGCACTGTCTGTTCAACTTGAAAAACTATCAACCAGTCACAGTCTGAAATATATTCCACAGGCACTTCACGAGTATTATTAATGCCAGTGAGGTAGGGGTTTCAGAATGCCTTTGCGCTGGTACTTACTATTTCACAACTGGAATAGCATGTTGATAAACTCGTCCTCACAATTAATGTTTTCCCAAGCTACAAGCAGAACTTAATGAAAGCAATTTTACTCACTTGTAGCCATGGGCTCTAATATTAGAGAAATTCAGACAGTTATATGTGTTCAATTTCCTCTTATCTATATGTGTGTGTGTGTGTGTGTGCTTTTGGCCAGGTGTGGGACTGCATTCTGCTAATGGCTATGCAGTAAATGCTCTCCTGTTTTAGTGTCCTTCTACATAGCAGGAGTGTGCGGACCGGGGGATTGTTCCGCTCTCAAGGAACCCCTGTTTGGGAAGGTCTTCCTGACTAACAGAGGAAGACCTGGGCTGGGATTCAAAGTGTGTGTGTGTTGGGGGGGGGGGGGGTCGTCCCAAGCCTGGACACACACCTGTCTTTCCTCTCCCAGCCTGGACACACACCTGTCTTTCCTCTCCCAGCCTGGACACACACCTGTCTTTCCTCTCCCAGCCTGGACACACACCTGTCTTTCCTCTCCCAGCCAGGACACACACCTGTCTTTCCTCTCCCAGCCTGGACACACACCTGTCTTTCCACTCCCAGCCTGCAGACTTGTTGTTTTTAACAAACTCCAATTATTTTGCCTTAATGAGCTCCCGTTGTGCTGGATGTACCCCCCCCCCCCCTCCCCAGCCCCCCATCATCATTACTGCAGGGAGGACTGCTGCAGAGCTGGACCTAACTGGCAGACTCCACAGCCCAGTTCCTCCTCACTGACTTCAGGCTGCGCTCCCTGACAGCTGGCAACCTGGCTCCCAACACACACACACACACACACACACACACACACACACACACACACTGGTGTACTGGTATACACACAAACACACATGAATGCACACATTCACTCACACATATACATGCAAGCACAAACGCACACATGAATGCTCCCACCCCACAAACTCTCATGTGCATGCAAGTGCAAGCGCACACACACACACACACACATACAACGTGTTTTTACACACAGTCATATCACAGTCACCCACTTCACTCTATCATGCAGGCAGAGCATGGGATCGGAACACACGTTACAGAGAGCACTCGCATGACCAAACTTTCCAACAATCCCTCCGATTTACATGTAGGAACACCATGAGGGCCACTTAAAGTATTGCTGACACAAAGTCAGATTGTTCTCCCTGAATGTGTCCATTAAGAACAGCACAGACCACAGAGCACCGCTCAACACAGAACACAACATGTCACATCCCTGTAACATACTGTATGAACAACATGGAACTGCATCTGTCCTGGCCTCACCGTTCTTCCTGAGCACCCCTGGTAGAGTGATCTCATCAGCTGTACACGACACAGTGACGAACATTGGAACTTTGCAAGAGACTTGAACGGAAACTCTTCAAAGTGCTACTTTCCCCCGATGTTTTATTCTGATGATTAATGTGACTCGCATGACTTCACAATGACTTTCACATCACATTTCACAGTATTGAGTCTGCCTCTGGCTACATCCAGCACAAGTGGAGCCTGGGTAGGGAAAGAAAGACGAAACACAAGCCCCCCCCCCCCCCCAAAGAAAAACAACAAACATCCATATATTACAGCGTACTGTGTTCTACATCCACTTTAATATCCGTAGGTGTGACACCCACGCAACCGATTTTCCCTTTGTTGTTTTCTCTGTCATTATAATCTTGCAGAGTTGTTATTGGCCACCTGGGCCGTCACATGTGTAAAGCATTTCTTTTCAGTGGACAAATCAGATCTTCTGTATGGTTGTTTGCGACACCTTGGCTACTAAAATGTAATTCAGTGCAGCCTGGGAAGCTGAATACAGTTACAACAAATACATGTTTTCCGTTTGCAGAGAGGCAGGCGGCTGTTTCGGTCGGCTTTGCACTTCAAGACTGCACTCTGCCCACGATCACTCTCCTTACATTTACATTTAGTCATTTAGCAGACGCTCTTATCCAGAGCGACTTACAGTAAGTACAGGGACATTCCCCCCGAGGCAAGTAGGGTGAAGTGCCTTGCCCAAGGACACAACGTCAATTGACACGGCCGGGAATCGAACCTGCAACCTTCAGATTACTAGTCCGATTCCCTAACCGCTCAGCCACCTGACACCCCTCCTTGCATCCCCTCTCTCCAATCTCTCTCTCTCTGGTCCTTTCCCTCGTTCCTCCACCTTTGGCCTTCCCATCAGCATAGAACCCCACTCCCCATCAGCCCAGAGAGCACACCAGCAGCTGGCCTGAGCCCGCAGCCTCGACCTGGGGCCCCAGAGCCTGGAGGAGCCTGGAGGAAAGTGGGGGAGCGTTGAGGAGAACAAGCTCTGTGTTGGGAAATGGAGCATATGTCTGCTGTAGAGGCAGCGAGGGCAGAAGAGGCGTTGGGACAAGCTAGCACTTTGCTGCCGCAAACGCAACACTCAGCTGTGGTCAGCGCACCAGCCACTGAGCTGTCTCTGTGGCTTTGTGTGCGTGTGTTTGTGTGTGACGTTGTGTATATGTGTGTGTGTGTGTGTGTGTGTGGAGAGCGCCTTCCTCTGACCCAGAAAACGGGAGTAGGAGTATCTGGAGTGTCTTTTTAAGGAAAATGGTGTGCTTCAAATGTTCTACTCAGCTCTTAACATACCAGTAACCTGACACGGCTGTAGGCTGATTATACTAACTAATAGAAAGAGACATGGGGTGGAACGAGATGATTTGAATATATTTTGGTGCGTCACCATATTAAAACCCTTTTGGCAATTTAAATGTACTTTATCTCAAACCTAAGAAGTCGTGCCGATTAGCATCTTATCATTATGCTATGCGTTATTCCTACTAATCCCCAAATTAATGAGGGTAGTAAATATAGCGCCTGTTTTTTGCAAGCTAGGCATGACTTCCTGTCTGCACATGGTTATTCTGTTAACCTAGGAGAGGAGACATGTTAACCAGGGCTAACAGATGCACAGAGACTCACATGGGTTTCTATGGAGACTGAACAATGGGAGACGAACCTTAGATGTTCATTTCCTCTCCTCTCTCTTTCCGGCAGCTGATGCACTACCTATCTCCTCTGACTGACTCCCGTACACCCAGATGGGACATGACAATGGCAGGTGGAGGGATTCAAAGAGATTAAACAACTCGTGGGCCAAAACATGAACCAATCAGACAGCCACACCTCCTGATTTTACCAGGGGGATCTCTGCCAGTTACAAATAAAGCTATCTGTAAAATGACGGAAGTATTTTATATCCCTTGGCTTGCCATTTATTTCAATTGAAAAGCCAACAACCCCAGTGGCAAACACCAAGTAAATCATCAGTAAAAAGCTGCCTTGTGTTTGGGTAAAGTATAGTGGGTTTAGTCATGAAAACAGAAAATAGAAGGCTAGCATGGCTGGCCACGCCATTTTGTGAATGATGCAGGTGCGGCGCAACACTCATATTTGAGAGGCGTTCAAATGGGTCCAAATGTGTCGCCCCGTCTTTTATGCAAGTGGACTGTTTTTGTCGACTCTTCTAGCAGCAGCCTGTCATTTGCTTCCTACCCATTTGTCTGTGGCCCACAACCCCACTCCATCAAGCTGGGGTTGCTTCTCAATAGCTCCGCTGCCACGTTCCCCCCTCCACCCCTCCCTTCCCACCACACACACACACACACACACACTTCTACACACCACCCATCTCCCTCTACCTCAATTCCGTATCGCAAACACTTGAAGAAGACAACAGAATGAAAACAGGAGAGAACAAAAGAGAGAGGGGGGGGGAGGAGGGAGAAGGGAGGAGGTAGAGGCTAGGTGCTACGTTTCTATGGCGTTTAAGTTGGTGGCTTGCCTGAAATGCTGTGGAGAGCGGAATGTGCAATCTTTTTCTGTAAAGTTCTTAGTCCCCCTCAGAACCTGGGTCTTCTCCACACTAGCTAACAGCTTGAAATATTCATTTCAAACTCGGAGCATGGTTGAAAGCGAAGTGGAAGGTTTCAAGCCCACAGTATTTCATATAGGAGATAGACAGCTATTACATCCCTTCTGCTTGTCTGTAACTGCACTCTACATGGTTCAATCCTTGGATTTCCCCAAGAGAACCCTTGATTTAATTCAAGTGCAAGATTTTCTCAAGTAAGAAGAGCTACTAAACAGACAGCAAAATAAGAAAGGACAAACAGCCCCTGGAATCTGAAGTATCTTCGGAATGAATCTCTCAAGGATAAATCATACAGTATACAGGGGAAACTTTCAAATTTTGATGAATCCAACCTTCAACAACAAAGGCAGGGTAGCCTCAGAGTTCAGTACAGTCTGTACTGGATGGAATTATTGTGAGGAGGGAACCTGTTTCAAGACTGAGAGGGGGGGGGTAACTTCCAATGGTGACGTTAACCTACATACTGGCCTCTTTCACAGAACACACACAGACCACAGTCACACATCAGGTACTTCAATGAGAGACCCTATGGCCACTATATCCAGACTATGCAACAGCAGACCATTCTGAGAGTTCTTGAGACTGCTATATGAGTTTATGGGTGATGTTTTTTGGTGTATCATTGGCAAAAATAGCACTGCAAAGTAGCTTATGGTAACCAGATTGTGACTCATTGTGTGTTTCATTAAAGTAGTAGGGGAGGTGGTACTTATGACCAACCCACAACATATCATTTCAATATTTTGGAAGTTTTCTTGCACATCTTCCGCAAGTTTGCACACACCAAACAATGGTTCCAAATCTTCTCTGGCCCTGTACTTTGCTGGTTCAATAATGTGCTACTCTATCTGTGACTGTTACGACAACTAGCCATCACCAGGGTCTATCGCCAGGGTTCAGATGTAGAGTCAGTGTAGTCCTGAAACCGACTTGCCATGTTACTTGGAGGAGAGAAAATCAAGTGTTTGGATGGGGAATAGACTGACATGCTGCGCCTAGGGCTGTAGACTTCCACTCTGTGTTTCTGGGAAAGCCAAATCTCTTCAGACGAGATTGAAAAAATAAACACTGTCCATCCAGCACAAGCAGATTTGCCCACCTAAAATGCTGTGTTGCCCAATCCCACCCACCCCTCCTCAAAATCTCTCTCTTTCACCCACCCATGTTTTCTCTGTACCTAATGTCAGCTTGGCTTAGAGTCTGTGGTCATGGTATGTTGATATGTGTGTGGTCTGATGGACTATGTCAGCATTTTGTGTGTATGTGCGTGTGGGAGTTTTACACACCCATCTAAAGTATCATCAGAACCCCCCCTCCCCAACCCCCAACCCCCCCCCACACACACACACACATTCTGACACTCTATTGAACTTGATCAGAGTGTATGCTAGTCCACAAGCAGTCACATTGTAGTCTCCTTCTAATTTGTCTCAGTGCTCTCCTGAGGACCCTCCTAAGCATGCAGCGGGCTGCCGTCCTCTCAGCCTACTCACACAGAGAGAGACACTAACGAGAGGGGAGTCAGGGGAGCCAGACCAGCACGCAGACCCTCCTCATCCCACGCTTAGTTATTCCATATGCATTTTGCATGAATGCTAATATTTTCTAAATGGAGTGCTAAAATGCAGAGCGGGTGTTTATGGGAAAGGCTCCCTGTTTGTGGATGCCAGGAGGGTACTGCCCACAAGGTTGAGTGACTCTGGGAGTCCGCCGGGGAAGAGGCTGGGAAGAGGCTGGTGTGTGTGTGTGTGTGTGTGTGTGTGTGTGTGTGTGTGTGTGTGTGTGTGTGTGTGTGTGTGTGTGTGTGTGTGTGTGTGTGTGTGTGTGTGTGTGTGTGTGTGTGTGTGTGTGTGTGTGTGTGTGTGTGTGTGTGTGTGTGTGTGTGTGTGTGTGTGTGTGTGTGTGTGTGTGTGTGTGTGTGTGTGTGTGTGTGTGTGTGTGTGTGTGTGTGTGGGGAAAGGGGAGCGGAGATGCCAACTGAATGGACAGACTAGGCTGGACTAATTACTCCGGAGCCACAGTCTATGGAGCCAAGGTCAGAGAGATGAGGGGAGAGGAAGAAAGAAAGAATGAAAGAGAGACGAAGAATAAAGGTGGAGAGAAAAAAATAAGCTAGCCTACAGACATTTCAGTTAGAGCCATGGAGCCATTATCTTGTTCAGACAGAGGGGAGGGAATACAGGTGTTCAGACTGAGGGAAGGGGCATACAGGTGTTCAGACTGAGGGGAGGGGCATGCAGGTGTTCAGACTGAGGGGAGGGGCATGCAGGTGTTCAGACAGAGGGGAGGGGCATACAGGTGTTCAGACAGAGGGGAGGGGCATACAGGTGTTCAGACAGAGGGGAGGGGCATACAGGTGTTCAGACAGAGGGGAGGGGCATACAGGTGCTCAGACAGAGGGGAGGGGCATACAGGTGTTCAGACAGAGGGGAGGGGCATACAGGTGTTCAGACAGAGGGGAGGGGCATACAGGTGTTCAGACAGAGGGGAGGGGCATACAGGTGCTCAGACAGAGGGGAGGGGCATACAGGTGTTCAGACAGAGGGGAGGGGCATACAGGTGTTCAGACAGAGGGGAGGGGCATACAGGTGTTCAGACAGAGGGGAGGGGGACACAGGTGGGTGGAGATGATTACAAAGCGGAGGGAACGTTTTTCAGTTTGTGACGCCTGCTTGTTTTTCGCGTGTGGATGTATGGATGCTGCAAGAGCCGTCACCAGGTGTGGTGCCTCTCTGCCTCTCTTCATCACCAGGCTAGGTGCCTCTCTGCCTCTCTTCATCACCAGGTGTGGTGCCTCTCTGCCTCTCTTCATCACCAGGCTAGGTGCCTCTCTGCCTCTCTTCATCACCAGACGAGGTGCCTCTCTGCCTCTCTTCATCACCAGGCTAGGTGCCTCTCTGCCTCTCTTCATCACCAGGCTAGGTGCCTCTCTGCCTCTCTTCATCACCAGACGAGGTGCCTCTCTGCCTCTCTTCATCACCAGACGAGGTGCCTCTCTGCCTCTCTTCATCACCAGGCTAGGTGCCTCTCTGCCTCTCTTCATCACCAGACGAGGTGCCTCTCTGCCTCTCTTCATCACCAGGCGTCAAACAGACATTTCACTGGGTCCAACGCTCCGCGCTGATGTAGGAGTTTGGTATCTGGCGAGCCCTCCAGAGTACAGAGCCTTGCCGGGGGAACAACAGACTAAAAAGCCCCTCGTCGACTGTGGAACTAATATGCAGAATTGCCAAATTGATCATTCATTAAAATCATTAGTGGCTTGCTAGTCTGTAGGTTCCCTCACTCAAAGCAATTGCTTGTTTTGAAACGTCAGTTGGAACATGGCGTATGCTGTCAACTCTTCCCTCTCACATCCAGATTGACATATTACCAACAGCATTCAACAGCCCAATGAAATACACATTCTTAAACATCAGGGGGGTCAGATGGCTGAGCGGTTAGGGAATCGGACTATTAATCAGAATGTTGCCGGTTCGAATCCTGACTTCACCCTACTTGCCTCAGGGGGAATGTCCCTGTACTTACTGTAAGTCGCTCTGGATAATAGTGTCTGCTAAATGTAAACATGAATGAAAATCAACAAGCATTCACATGCAAACACACATGTACACTCACATGCCTTCATACATTTCCCAGCATGGGGTCCATAATAGCGTTCATGCCGTGAAGTATAGATGAAAATGTGCTTCTTTTGAAAAAAGCCTTTTATGTGTGCAGCAACTTCCCAGGCATGGTGGGCGATGGACGGAGCAATTTGTCCATCTTGTCAGTTGGCTCAATAATTTGGAAAAATACTGCTTTCTGTACCAAGTGGTGTTTACCTTGGAGACACATGACAACCATGTGAAGGTCGGGCGCTGTTTTGATTTAATGTCTCCAACCTGTTTATTTATAATAATGGCGAGATTTGTGCACTATGCAGTAATTTTCTACGTTCCTTGTAAATGACTTGAAGGTAGAGCCACGAAACCATGTGAAACACTGTCCGAGTAAACCACCACCTATTTGATGTTTCCCACATGCTGCTTGCAGTGTCCTCAGGAAGACAGCAGAGCCAGCATGAAATAGCAGACGCACTGACTACATTACAAACTGCAGGGGCAATGAGTGCTACTGAAAATAGACTAGAGGCTTGGGGTCAGTTACACTTTTGTCATCCAAATCGATCGACGCAGCTCATTCTGGGGCTGTTTCATCTCGCCCTGCCACAGGGGACAGTGCCTAGCGTGATGGGCATGGGAGCTGAGGGCCTGTCACTGTGATTAATGGCACAATAACGTTTACAGCCACAATCCGCTATATTCTCACTCTCTGAACTCTCGAAGTCAACCCGCCCCCCGCCCCCCCCCCCCCCCTCTCCCCCCACATCTCCTCCATCATCTCCTTTTTTCTTCCCCCTTTCATAACCACTGTGGGTTCAGGACGCAGTCCATGACAGATCCTGGGATTTAAACTGTGCAGTCTCCGTCTGCTAGTTCAGCTGGCTAAAGTGGAGGAGAGGGGGGGGGGGGATAGAGGGAGAGGGAGAGGGAGAGGGAGGACACCAGTCTTCAGCAGGGTTGTAATGGGGGATCTATCTACCCCGGGAAGTCTGATCTGCAGACGAGGGAGGTACGGGCCCCTCACAGAGAGCAGACGGGGTCTCTCTGGGCAGATGGCTGCAGCAGTGTGTGTCTCTCCTCCCGCGGTGCGAGGGCTGCTTCCCGCGTCTCAGCGGCGCTCTGACAGACGCAGAGCAGGACAGCGACAGCGCCCTGATGCCGTGACTGACAGGTCCGCCGGGAGACAGGCCAGAGTCGGAGACAGCTCCTCTAATTGAACTGTGGAGAGCAATGAAGCTTTCAAAGAGGCGAGGCAGAGATGTGTTTTTCACTTCAGTGTGAGTGCGCGTGAGTGTTTGTGTGTTCACGGTGTGTGTGGATGTGCGTGCGTGTTTGTGCTTTTGTGTGAGTGGTGTGTCCTTTCATGCACCCTTGAAACCGCAGGATAAATACGCAAAATTGTTTTGTTTTCTAAATTCAGTTGACAGGGGAGCGCATGACCACCTTGACTCTCCATTGACCAGTGGAATGCTAGCGAGCCATTTTCCTTTCATCTGAGGAACTAAATGCCCACTCTGTTTAATGAATGCTATGTTACCACAATCTCTTTGTTCCACGTAAAAACACCCGCCCAACCACTTGTAAACTGTCAACTCTGATATATTGATTTTTCTCTCATACAGTATACATCCCCCCCCCCTGGAAAAACACATAAATTCCAAGCACTTCCAGGTACACGTATGCATATCTTCCCATACAGGAACACCCATTCACACAGACGCACACACTCGTACAGCACTCCACCACGAGAGGCTGCGCAAGCTGCTGAATCTTTTATATGTTTATCCTTTTTAACTGGCAGGCTGGTGTATTATTAAAGGCCTGGTGTGCAGCTCATATTAACCCTCTCAGACAGGACAGAGACAGGAAGGGACAGAAGCTCCACGCATCACTTCCTCTCCGTGCCCGCGCCCTGCTCTCCTCCATCATCATCTCTGCCTCTGTCTGTTTACTAGCCGTGTCTCCCTCAATCTCCTCTCCGTGTCCCCCTCCCCCCCCCTCCCCCCGGCTCAGCGACCTCCACCTCCCCCCCTCCCCCCGGCTCAGCGACCTCCACCTTCCCAGCCTCCCCCCCTCCCCCCGGCTCAGCGACCTCCACCTTCCCAGCCTCCCCCCCTCCCCCCGGCTCAGCGACCTCCACCTTCCCAGCCTCCCAGCCTCCCCCCCTCCCCCCGGCTCAGCGACCTCCACCTTCCCAGCCTCCCAGCCTCCCCCCCTCCCCCCGGCTCAGCGACCTCCACCTTCCCAGCCTCCCTCCTCCTCTGTGGGGCGTGTCTCCACTGTCAGCTGTTATCTGTCTGTCTCTCAGGCCGCCGCCTGTCAGTCCTCCCCTCACATCTCTCCGTCCGCCTGCCTGTGTGTTTGCCTCCTGTGTCACTTCGTCCATCTGCGGGCGTCTTTGAGCCAAAAGCTTCAGCCGCCACAACCCCCCCCCCCCACCCCACCCCCACCCCCCCTCAATGCTCTGAGGGAGACTTCAGAGTATTGGTGTGGGTATATGGAGGGGGTGGTGGTGGTGGCGGGGGGGGACGGGGACTGTGAGGGGACTGAGTGTCCCAGGGACAAGCCTGCTGCTGACTGATGCCTCATCCTCCTGGCTCCCTTTGAGAGGCTCCAGGATTGAGATGGATGGCTGAGCAGGGGCCCCAGCTGGAGAGGGGGAGCTGAGGGGACGGCCAGTGCCAGAGCTGTGCCAGCAGGGAGCATAGTTGTACACCCTTCATGTCAGAGTGCTGGTGAGGGTGTGTGTGTGTGTGTTTGTGCCAACATGTGCTAGGAGAGGACAGAGGGAGGAAGCACGATGAAAGCTTGCGCTTTTTTTTGCCTGTGTCTGTGTGTCCCCCGCCTGCCTGCACGGTGTCTGTGTGTCCCCCGCCTGCCTGCATGGTGTCTGTGTGTCCCCCGCCTGCCTGCACGGTGTGGGCCAGTCGGAGCTGTGAGTCACTGGTGCCTCGGCCCCTGCTCCGGTCTGCTCCAGGGCTACCGCGAAGCTCTCTGCCTGGCACAGAGCTCTTGTTACGGCCTCGCTGCTCCTATCAGGGCCCCTGGAGGAACCCTATATTCCCTTCACAGACAGGCCCTATCGATTGCTGTGTCAGGGGCCATATTATACCTTCCCCTCATTGAACTGGGGCTGGCAGCCTGTTTTATTTCATCTGGACATGGCTCTGCTTTAGCCAGGCAGACATGACATTTAAGCGATGGCTGGTGCAGGACTGTTGGGCTGGTGCAGACAGACGTGACAGTTTGCGAATGGCATTTACGTCTCGAGCTTATTAGCACTCATGAAACCCAGTTTATTCACGAAAGGCAGAGGGGAGCAATTGTGTTTCGATCTTTTTTCTTTTGCCAGAACCTTTTTACCAGAGCCAACGGGTAACCAAAGAATGTCTCATTATAGGAAGCTATTAAAGGGATCAAATGAATGGCCAGTCCATTCTCTTCGCTTGCTACTTTCACATTCCTTTCAAGCCGGTACAATGTACAGGCGGGTGTAATGGAGCTGGAACGGGTTCTCTGGACAAAGGTCAAGTACATGGGAATAAACGTCCAAATGTCTGAGTCATATAACCGGAACTCTTTCGGAAGGACGTACAGGAAGAGCCAGGCGCTGCAGCCACTCCACTGGTCAGTGGTGCATGCTGGGTCTTTGACGGCTCAGGTCTCAGAACTCCCAGCCCCCTGCCCCGACTCATCCCCCCCGCCCCCCTCCAGCACACCATCTCCATACCTATGGCAGTTGGCTTAATCTCCCCCCCCTCCCCCCCCCCCTCCTCCTTCCCACCTCCTCCACAGCGCAGCCAATAAGAGAAGCTCGTTAAGGCTCATCTCAGTGAGGATCAGTCATTATTGTCATGGTATTTCCCATCTGGATGCGCTTGGCAGTTCTGAGACCTGTCGGAGTGGTGTCGACCCCCTTGGATTTCCCACATAAGCACCAGGCCTATCAAAACCCTGTTCACGTCCAGCACGGCTTCACACAGATCTGTGGCGGAAGAAAAGGACCGATGTTTGATGAAAGAGGAAGATGGCTGATTAAACAGGATGGAGGTGGGGACGCTTCTGGGTGACTGTTGGTGGCCACGGAAGGAAAGGAAAAAAAAAACGGCTTCAAATTTGTTTATGTTTCAACAAATCAAGGTAGCTTTAGAACCAATCCGTTTGAAAAGTTTCTCATTCTGACGAATCACAAGTGATTTCTCTGCAGTTAGGATTCCTCGGGGGGGAAAACGGAAAACCACAATACCCTCTCTTCCGGATGACTACATGCACTCTGGCGCAGGTACAAGTGTTACTGCACATCCGTGTGTCATCAAGTGTGGGCTGTTCCGAGGGGGCAACAAGGGAAATCATTTGAAATCTATTTGATCATAAACATACTGTGGGCCCAAAACGCCATGAAGCTGACATCGTCCAGGTGCCATCCGTGTTCAGGGACGTAGCGACTCCCGTGGGAGACCCTGGTATTTTCAAGACACCTAATAACACCTCGTAAATAACAACACTCCAACATCTGACATTTTCGTTCACGTCATTAAGAGAATACTCTGGGATATGGCCATGAGGTAAACACAAGCAGCTTAATGTCAGGCCTAACAAGGTGATGAATGGCCAGAATTCCGACTCTGCCACTGTAGAGCTGGGATAGTAAATTGGCACAGTAAATTCCGTGTTTGTATAACATACATGGCGAATCAACCGAATTCTGATTCTGATGAGCGTAGAGGGGGAGGAGGAGACGAAGAAGGGGAGGAGGGAGAGGAGGTGGAGGAGAAGGAGGCCGGGGTGGGGGGAGCTGGAGGTGGAGGGAGAGGTGGGTGGAGAAGGACAGGGAGAAACGGGGAGCAGGGATCAAACGGTGGAAGAGAGAAGTGGGTTACCCATCATTCCCTCTGAGTGGACAGGTGTAGAACCTGATTAAGACTGAGGCTCAGAAGCAGCCATCTGGAAACACGCCTCACTCTGACGCTCCCCAGGGACACACACGCACACGCACACACACACACACACACACAGCATGTCAGAGCCTTCTGATTAGTGGGATTTCGTCAGTTTCTTTATGCAGGCGTGTTTCTGGAGCAGGAGGGGAAGAAGATGCTCTGCAGTACTGCTGCGGCCGGATCTCCTGGAGAAGGAGCCTCAGAATGAGTAATGAGGAGGGGAATCAATCCCTCCATCCAGCAGCTCCTGGTCGAGACTCAAACGCAGGCTGAGGCCGGGCCAGAGGTCCCAATCTGGCTGTCCTCTCTCCCCAGTCCCCCCGTGATCATTTCCCTCTCGGCACAGGAGGGGAAAAAGGAACAGCAGGAGAGAGCTAGTGAAAAGGTAGAGTCTAAATGAGAAACTGCTGTCTGTTTAACTGCTCCTCTTTCCAGGTCACACCTCGGTGATATTGCATTTTTTTCGATCCAGCTTCCATTTGTATCTGAAATAATTTCCTCATAACCTCCAGCTCGCACGTAATGTCAAACCTAATCGCTTCCAGGATCGAAGCGCATCAGAATACAATCCGTTTTGTCCCTTCTGTTTTTAACCCTGGACAATCTGACGGATTTAAGCGCTAGTTAAGTCCTCTCATGCAGAGTAAGTCCTCTGAGCTCTTCATCATTAGACTACCAAGCCCACAACCCTCATAAACCCTGTGGATACCCGATCCTGCTGTTTCCATACAGCACATTAATGCAGCCCTCATCCAACAGAGCCTTATCCTTAATCAGGTATGTGAGGTGGCGACTGTCAAACTCGGGGGTCACCGTGAGGTCGAGAAGAAGAAACGAGGTCAGGAAGAGCACCCCTTGGTGTGAGGCAGGCAGGCAGACTGGCTGGCAGGCAGGAAATCAGACAGAGAGACAAATAGGCAGGCAGGAAGACAGGCAGTCAGACTTCTTGTCTATGTTGTGTGAATAAGTTCATGGGGACATGTGACCACGTCAATATGATGCATATGTTGAGTGCCTCCCCCCGGCCCCCCCCGGCCCCCACCTACCAGCTAATGGAGGAGCAGCAGGCACCACCAGCCTCCTGCCCTAATGACCCGAGGCCAAGCAGCAGCTTTATGGCTCTCAGAGCAATCCAGAGCCCCCTGTGAAATCTACCTCCGGTTCTCATGGACTCATAGCTCCTTCAGGAACATGGCCTGTGGGCGGCAACAGCCAACGAGTGGGAGCAAAGCATTGACAGCTGACATGCCCTCAGATCCAGGCCCAGGCCTGTCCTGCCTGACCCGTCACACAACCCACCAGTTGAACTCCATTAGCTGCACACGCACAGATGACCTTTCGCGTAGTTACGAGACTAATAACGTCTGTTTACACTTTAGCTCCCATTAATTCAAGTCCTTTGATCTTGTGTAAATGAACTCCTCCACTGTGGCTGACTGCTGACAGACAGGAGAGAGAGAGGGGGAGAGAGATAGAGAGGGATGGAGAGAGAGAGGGAGAGAGAGATAGAGAGGAATGGAGAGAGAGAGGATGAGAGCTCTCTGTCAGTACAGACAGTTCTAATCACACGCGGCCTGGTGTTTGTTTTTCTGTGTTTGGCAGTCCTAGGACTGGGCTTCACAGGCAGCATGGCCAGGTGGAAGGACAGAGGCAGGGTGAGAGGCAGCCTGGGTTAGTGGGTAGGACAGAGGCAGTGTGGGTTATTGGGTAGGACAGAGGCAGTGTGAGAGGCAGCCTGGGTTAGTGGGTAGGACAGAGGCAGTGTGGGTTATTGGGTAGGACAGCGGCAGTGTGGGAGGCAGTCTTGGTTAGTGGGTAGGACAGAGGCAGTGTGGGTTAGTGGGTAGGACAGAGACAGTGTGAGAGGCAGCCTGGGTTAGTGGGTAGGACAGAGGCAGTGTGAGAGGCAGTGTGGGTTAGTGGGTAGGACAGAGGCAGTGTGAGAGAGTAGTAATCCTCGCTGAAGTCTGGTGTCCAGGAGTTGAGCTGTGACTGTTTCAGCTTAATGAAGAAAGATGAGATACGTGTGACGGTGGCGAGGCCTGTCGCACAGACTGCAGACTGAGGTGGCCCGGCGCGTCCACACAGCGCTCACTCAAACTCTCACTACAGATAAGCGTCATGGCTGGCCCCATTTCATGAAGCCTTTCTATGGCTTCAAATGCTTTAGCAGATATAGAGAGGAACCAGACTTAACCCACACCCGGATAGAGGAAATATTCGAACATTATTGTCACTTCTAGGATCACGGAGGAGTTGAAAATGATTTCTGATAGATCCCGCGTTCACTGTGTGAGTCAGGAGCTAGTCTGCCTCACGAGCTCGAAGCTCCTATGTTGAATCAAGGTTGGTAGAAATGTGAGAGGAGAGATGTCTGTGTGGGCAGGGTGACACAATACACCTGTTGTTGAACATCCTGTGGCATGATACAGTGTGTACTAGTTTCACTTTGGTTCCGTATTTCACGGTGTGCTTTGCTGTGTTGAAACAGAGCTGCATGGACATCGTGTCTCCAGCCTCTGGTTGAGGTTCTCTGAACATGAAATATGTCTGTGGTTCTTCTTGTTTTACCTCATGAGTGTCAGGACTTCGAATCAATAAGTGGCCACTTCAAAAAGTTTACTATCTTTCATCTTGAATTATCTTGAAGTAAGAAAACAACTCCAGACCTTATGGCATGGCAAATACCCCCTTAAACAAACTAAGTAATAGGAGCTGTCATTTGTAAGCTGTCTTTTCCCCTGGCCGGGTGGCTAATGGAAACGATGTTTGTGACCGTGTGTGGGAGAGAAATGGAGGAGGACAGAGGGGTGGATGGAGAGAGCAAATCAAGTGTGTGTGTGTGTGTGTGTGGGGGGGGGGGGGGGTTGTGGTGAGTAGACTGTTTTTTGCATTGTAATTCAAAGGAGAGTAAGCCATCAATAACCCACTTCGGTCTGTTCCAAGGTTTTGAGATTAGTGATCACGTCGGCGCCTCAGACAGAGTCCTTACATAATAAAGAAGCATAACAGAAACAGAAAATGGCTCCATTTTCTTAGTCCACCGACTAATGAAGATTTATGGCCGGCAGTGTTGAATTATGGATGATTTACATATTTCAATGGGCAGACTGCCACTAACAGCGGGAGGGAGGGAGGGATAGAGAGAGGAAGGTTGGAAGAGAGAGCTAAGAAAGAGAGAGAGAGAAAAAATAGAAAAGGAAATAAAAAATTTATAGAGAGAGAGGAAGACAGGAAGTGAGATGGAAAGAGAGAGAGAGAGAGAGAGAGAGAGAGAGAGAGAGAGAGAGAGAGGGAGAGAGAGAGAGAGGGAGAGAGAGAGAGGGAGAGAGAGAGAGAGGTGGGTACTGAGCACACGTTCTGCGGGGCGCGTCTAGCTCTGCCAACCTGGAGGCACCCCAATAGCCATGATGGCCCATTAGTATGCACACATATGTGCTGGTGTCATATCAGTTTGTACTGAAGATCCCATCTGTCAGCTTTATGGACCATGAAATGCTGACACACACGCGGCACATGCTACAGGCTACACTGATTTCCTTACAGATGATCTGTCCCGTGTCCACGAGGCATGACGGGGGTACGGGACCAAGCCTGGGAGGGCCTTCCTGTCGTCGAGCATCCCTGCTGAAATGAGCCACTAGCTTCCGAGCCAAGGAGAAGGAACGAAACTTGACACGCTGTCTGTGAAGAGGGGGGCCAAACGTCCGAAAAGTGCTCAGACATGCCAGGGCTTCGAGCGAAAGGAACCAATCAGAGGTGGACACTGGAGTGACAGGTCCGTGCGCACCGGCGTTCCTCCTCGTACCGGGGGGCTGTAATCACCGGCACGCCCTTGCCACCACCCGCCGTCTGCCCGCTCCCGTTAAAGGCCGGCCCTTAAGGGCTTCGATGTGGAGAGAGGTCTAAAACTGGCTCTCATCACACTCTCCCCTTCCTACAATGTCCCCCCCCCCCCTCCCCTCCCACGCACATACAAACGTCTACCTCTCCCCTCTCTCCCCTCTCTCCCCTCCCGTCAACCTCGCCCCGCCACAGCCATCACAGTAATTCAGTTTGCAGTCACCGGTTTGTGAATTGATTACTTTGCTTTGGCTCTGTAAATTGGTGCCTGGAGAGCAGGTCTCAGTCTCCTCCTCCCCCCAAAAAAGCTCCCATCAAATCAAATGGAAATCTAATAGAGGAAGGTAATGGGAACGGATGGCGGGTGACCTATAGTTCAGGCTGGCGCACGCGGGTGATTATGGCGCGTCTGGTGAGATGAGCCCCGGTGCTTGAACTGCCCCCCTGCCCTGGGCTCTCCTCCCTGGGGCCTGAGATGAGGCGGACACCCCTCCCCCGGAGGTGCTGTGAATGGATACCATGAACTGTGTAGCACTATGTCCACGCTCACCTTTACTGAGGTGAGGTAGCAGAACTGGTGCCCACCGGTGAATCAATTCCATTCAAGTCCCTTATAAGTCTTTATCCAGTTAGAAATCAGCTCTCTTCTCCTTTCCTCTCCTCCCTTCTCCGCTCCTCCGCTGTCCTCCTCCTCTCAGCTCTCCAGTGAAGAGACACCTCACCTGGGGGTGACTGTGAAGGGCTCTCCAGTACTATGCTGAGATTGCAAACTTGCTGGCGTGCCAGCACTCAGGGTATGCCAGTGCAGCAGGAGGTGGCGTGAGAAAGAAGGCTGCACAGCGGGGTGGTGAGGAGCTGAGCACACTAGGAACGTCTACTTAGGGGTGTGCCACGCTGTCAGTCTGTCTGAGCGTGTACGACTTGCAGTAGATTGAGCCGGTGTGTGCTACCAACCAGAATTCTCTGTCCTCTCGCTCTCTCTATCCCTTCTCTCTCTCTCTCTCTCTCTCTTCTCTCTCTCTCTCTCTCTCTGTCTCTCTCTCTCTCTCTATCCCTTCTCTCTCTCTCTCCCCCTGCATTTCAACCTAAGCCACCTCAATAGCTCTGTTTTTGCTCTTGTAAACACCACGTCCTCAGTATCTCTGTGCAGACAGACAAACCCACGGTCCAACGATGTTTCACCCGAGGTGGCACTGCCATTATTGTTGCACCACATCAGCGCTCTTCCCCACACCTTGTCATCTACTGTACATACACAGTAGCAGGTTGGATGAATGTCAGCCTGTAGAGTGCCACAGACCCAATAAACAAGGTCTGCCCACAGCGATCAATAAGCCACGTTGGGGAATATTACAGCCATGGTGTTCTTTGTGTATGGGGATGGAATTTCGAGGAAAAGGTTATTTGAAGAGCAATGTTCTCCCTGAAGTCCAGGAGAAGCTATGAATTAGTCAGGGTGTTGTTCCAACCAACAAGCCTACACAACTCTCTCTGTGGTTAACCCTTTTGTCTCCTCCTCTCCCTGTTCAGCCTGGGATGCCCTGGCAGTGTCTGGCTCTCCCTAGACCACTTTCCACCCCAATTTGGCTCTTTGTGCCGGGTGTGTTGACATGCAATTAACTGGAGCGGAGATGTCGTTTAAATATTTCATCAGATGAGTCATGGATGAGAGGATGGTGTCAGTTTTTTACCGGGCTCCACTTTCAGAGAGCAGGTCTCTTTGTGTCTTTGTGTGTGTGTGTGACAAAGAAACGAAAGAGAGAAAGAGAGAAAATGAGAGAGTTGAGGGAATAGTCGTGCGTGGGAAAGGAAGACAGCAAAAGAGAAAAAAGGTACAATGAACTGATCAATATGAGGTTTTCTCTAAGACTAACAGCCCAGGGGACATCAGTTTGTTGTAGCTCAACTACACCTTATGAAAATATCCTTATGGGAACAGGCAGGTATATTTATATATAAATATATACTATGAATCCAGTTCATATTCTGCAGTTATAATATTGTTGTCAATTGAAGCATGTACGATAGATGCAACGAAGATGTGTGACGGCAGAAACACTGCTGTTTGAATGGAAAACATAACAAGGCTCAGAGACCAAGGACTGTACCAAGACTGTACCAAGACTGTACCAAGACTGTACCAAGGACTGTACCAAGACTGTACCAAGACTGTACCAAGGACTGTACCAAGGACTGTACCAAGACTGTACCAAGGACTGTACCAAGACTGTACCAAGACTGTACCAAGACTGTACCAAGGACTGTACCAAGGACTGTACCAAGGACTGTACCAAGACTGTACCAAGGACTGTACCAAGGACTGTACCAAGACTGTACCAAGACTGTACCAAGGACTGTACCAAGGACTGTACCAAGACTGTACCAAGGACTGTACCAAGACTGTACCAAGGACTGTACCAAGGTTACTACACAGGAGGACCCGTTTCTCCATTCTAACTTAGAATTCAGCATTGAGCCAAGGGCTTGAATTATGTTAGTAGTTATTGCACCGTTCACATCAAGAAGAACCGGACAACTTCTTACAGAGGGAATGTTCTTTCTTTTATGAGAACCGATTTCTATAACAGAGACTTCTTAAAAGACGTGATACATCTTATTAACATTAGGGCAGAGACACTGGGTTTCATTTTCTGAGGACAAAAAAGGAGTTCCAAGATGAATACTCCATATATTCCTTAGCTTTGAAAAGCCCTGGAGATGGACTGGACCCGGTGGAACCAAAGGCAGGCCGTACTTCAGTTCTCAGCCTAGATTTGCCTCTCCTGAGACTCCAGTCTCCCTGGCGACTGTCTGGTTCAATCCAGCCCAGTGCTGACAGCCTGTTAAATCCCTACTCATTCAGTAGCTACCAACCCAACCCTATCCCCAACCCCAGCCCTATCCCCAACCCCAGCCCTATCCCCAACCCCAGCCCTATCCCCAACCCCAGCCCTATCCCCAACCCCAGCCCCAGACCTAACCCCAACCCCAGCCCTATCCCCAACCCCAGCCCTATCCCCAACCCCAGCCCCAGACCTAACCCCAACCCCAGCCCTATCCCCAACCCAGCCCTATCCCCAACCCCAGCCCCAGACCTAACCCCAACCCCAGCCCTATCCCCAACCCCAGCCCCAGACCCAACCCCAGCCCTATCCCCAACCCAGCCCTATCCCCAACCCCAGCCCCAGACCCAACCCCAGCCCAGCCCCAGCCCAGCCCAGCCCAATGTCTACCCCTTTCTCCAGCTCTATCTCTATCCTCAACCCCTAAACCCAGCACCCACCATCGCTGTATTGGTTGTTTTATTAAGGTGTGTCCTGACCTCCTCAACCCAGCTCCATACTCCCTGTTGGTGAGCAGCACAGTGGGGTACGGGTCCACGGGGGGTTTCAATCCCAGCTCACTAGCTGCTCTGAAGGCTGGTCTCTGCGGTAGGTAGGTTTCAACAGTTGCTCCAAGCAACTGTTGAAACTGCAGTGAAAGGCTATTTTTGCCATTTAGACAGAACCTTTCTAGCAGTTACTAACCTCTAGCATGGAGAGTGATTACTCTCTCCATGGTTCTAATACAGGAACACCGTAGGATGTCCATTTAGGGAAACACTTGCTCGTCGTCACCTACCTCTCTACCGTCCAGTGTTCTATTCATTTACTGAAATGATTGTAACACAGCAGGACATGGGTTTTTCTCGTGCGCGTGCTGTAATACATTTATCTACGGCTGTTAGCATTTCAGCGGCTGAAGATGAGGTGATGACAGGTCGTGTTCTGGCTTTAATTTACCAATGAGGCATAGCTGTGACAGTACCTTGTCACCAATTAAGACTTCCTGTCTCCTACGGTGCCATAAGTACACCTTGGTTACACCGCCGAACATTAGCCGTGGATTTCACAGAAGTGCCGGTAACGAATCCGGCTCTGTCTTGGTTGTGCTCTGTCACAGCCCCAGGGCTGTTTGCTACTAAACAAAGATCAATAAAGAACAAGAGATCCGTGTAGATACAAGCCATCAGTAGCAGTTAGTCACTGGGTCCGGACATTAGTATTTAAAACAGACAGGGCTATTTGCACACAACATAGAATCTCCTGCTTAAGGGAGCTAGGGGACAATGTTCCCTCACATTGATTTTTATGGAAACTAATGGTGTTCAAGCCTTCCTGTCTCTTCCTGTAGGGTAATACACTCAGCCTGAACTCCCTTCTGTCCTTCCCTGCCTCTTTCCAAGACTGTGGAGCTCAACAGCGGATGCTTTAATTGATGGGTAGAATAACCCCCATCTTCTCCCGTTCACCCTGGGCCTTAAAGCCCCCCCCCCCATCCTATTCTTGCTCCTCTCCCCTCCCCTCTTCTCGCCTCCCCCTTCACCCAGAGCCCGGGAGAGTGAAGAGGAGGGCAGGCAGGAGCAAAAAAATTGAAAATGAAATTCTATTGAAGTCGAAATGAGAGGGGGCAGAATGAAAAGAGAGTTACCTGTGACTTTGATACCAAGACGGTACTTTAATAACTTTGAGTGTGAGCGAGCGAGAGAGCAGGACACAGGCTGAGTGAGGCGGGCACTGTGAACTGACCTACGCCCGTCTCACCTCCACATACCGCAGTTCAAACCAGAAATAGTAATCACCGGATGTTCTGCCGGGGAAAAACAGGGTGCATGTCCTTCTGAGCTGGTGGACTGTACGGTGCCCTCTGTGGCTGCAGGATAGGTGGTTACCGATGCTTGTCATCCACTGTGCACCCTGTACTTTCAGAATATTTTTCTCTTTTCCACAAAAAAATCTTGATTACTTAAGTGACTAAATTACTAAAAGTGAGTGTTCTCGTCTCCACATACAGACATGAGAACTGAAGCAACATTAGGATGCTGTTAACAATAGGATTGGGCTTCCTCTCCTCTGAGTGCACAGTAAGATAGGATTGGGCTTCCTCTCCTCTGAGTGCACAGTAAGATAGGATTGTCCCTGGCTACACACCCACATGACCTTGGCAATGACTTTCCGCTTCTCTGCTAGTGCAGAGGTTCCAAACAGACCCCCGGACCTTGAATGAGCCATTGTGCTCCCCTGTTTGAGGACAGAGTCGAGGCTGAGTCCCAAACAACTGTATCGCCTTGCTGACATTGTCTATTGACACGCGCAAACTGTCCCACTTTATCAGTCGCCCCGAGGGAACGGACAGCTAACACAATTAGTTTTGTTTTCGCCTCCTGTTTGCATTTTAAATCGCTCCTTGCTGTCCTCTCCCGCTCTGTGTTAATTCCTCCCAGTGGATCGTCTTATCAAGCTCAGCTTTCCCGCCTTGGCGTGACCTCTGCCTGACAACAGGACAGAAGGCTTCCTCCATGGCGTCCGCGCCTGCCTTTGTTCCCCCTCTCTGAGCTCGACTGACAGAAGCTGCCTCCGCACACACAGAGGAGCAGCACACGCCGCAGGCACGAGAGGGCTCTGCCGTTCACGCTGTACCACAACAACAATCAGCCGACACCAATGTCGGTCGGCGCGACCACCGTCTCCCGCGGCGACTGCATAGAAACCGCCCCCTCTGCAGCGGTGTCGCACAGCGTGAACGAGCGCCGATGCTTCCTGTCATCTGCGCCGTTGTGTTCCTCCCGTACGGTCTGGGCTGTGTGACGGAGGATACTACAGAGTGTGTGAATGTGTGTGTGAGATGTGTGTGTGTGTGTCGGGGGGGGATGTTAGAATCATAAACTAAGCCGAACATTGATCGCTCAGCCAGACAGAGTGAAACCTGCAAGGTATCCGACATGATGCCACGTCCACCGGAGAGGCTCCTAAGACACTGGAAACGAGAGGTTTACTGGAACATTTCAAACCTGTCTGTGTTTCAGTACATAGAGAAGGAGTCTGACCCTTTTTGGGGGTTTAATGATCACACCGGCCATGTCCTGTGTGGTTAATCGGGGAGTTCATTAGAGCTGTTGGCAGTGTGAGATGGAAGCGAGAGTCCACCTTTTGTGAGTGTGAAGTGATAAGAGCCAATTAAGCTCTGAAGAAGGGATGCAAGCAAGACACACACACACGCGCTCTCACACACAATCTCACACACACACATCCAAACTGAGATGAAACGTGAGAGGACTCTGAGCTGGGCTCGGAATCAGTTACCGGTCACCTGCTGGGAACGCTGACAAGATGGAATCATTAAAAAGTATCCCTCTTCTCATGTCCCTGTTTGGTCCTTCTCCTGCTCCCCAGTGTCCTCTGGTGATGACAACCTGTCACCCCCTCACCCCCCCGTACCCGACTGCCCCCACACCAGCTCACAGGCGCAGGGGATCAGGAAGGGGACTCAATACAAACAGGGTAGAGGACACGTGCATGACAACGTGAGACTGTTTTCCTCCAGATCAAATGAGAGGCACCGTTAATAGGCTTCTGTGTGAGTCTGTGCGAAAACAAACTGCCAGTGCTAAAAGGGTCAGAAAGTCTAGGACTATTGATTAGTGAGTCCATACAGGCACAGGGTAGACACAGCCTCAGTGTGGTCTCACAGTGAGGGTTATCCGCCCAATCCATGCAACACACACACAAACACACACTCAGGCACGAACTGTATCTCATGATCCTATCGGCTGGAGGCTTGAGGTCATCAAAGTTAGATCTTTACCTGTAACCCAGACAGAGCTCTGCAGGTGGCGTCTGTGGCTCACATCCGTGACCAGGTTCCTTCTCCCTGCCTCCCTGTCTCCCTGCCTCCCTGTCTCCCTGTCTCCCTGCCTCCCTGTCTCCCTGCCTCCCTGTCTCCCTGCCTCCCTGTCTCCCTGTCTCCCTGCCTCCCTGTCTCCCTGCCTCCCTGCCTCCCTGTCTCCCTGCCTCCCTGTCTCCCTGCCTCCCTGTCTCCCTGCCTCCCTGTCTCCCTGCCTCCCTGTCTCCCTGCCTCCCTGTCTCCCTGCCTCCCTGCCTCCCTGCCTCCCTGTCTCCCTGCCTCCCTGCCTCCCTGTCTCCCTGCCTCCCTGTCTCCCTGTCTCCCTGCCTCCCTGTCTCCCTGCCTCCCTGCCTCCCTGCCTCCCTGTCTCCCTGCCTCCCTGTCTCCCTGCCTCCCTGTCTCCCTGCCTCCCTGCCTCCCTGGAGCACATACACACCCTTCCCTGTTCCTCCGTATGTGTTAAAATCTTTTTCCATCATTTCCGATGACGCCTTTCAGGCAGCCTTCCCGAAATAGACCCTCACCTGTTAAGCCACCGCCGGCCGTGAGAGAACAGACGATACAACGGACAGGACTAATGGAGGGAGAGATGGAGAGATGGAGGGAGAGAGAGAAAGGGGTAGAGAGGTAGAGAGGTAGGAAAACAAGTGGTGGAGTGGTGGAAGGGGGGGGGGGTGGGGGAGGGAGGGGGGATGCTGATCAACTGAGCCATTCCGGCGCACAGCTAATGATGAGCTTGGAGGAGGTGCCGTCACGGTCTCTCCAGATGTGAGCGGCCGGCTGTGTGTTGCAGCGGGGAGACGGAGGCAGCACACACACACACACACACACGCGTAACCGCGTTTGATAAATGTTGAAAGGAAGACAGAGCGTGCCAAAAGACGCTGTTTGGTTGGCGGAGACGGGTGCGAGGCTTTTTCAAATGTTATTTCCTGGAGGAGAGACGCTTCCAAGACACTGGCTTTCTGTTCCCTGCGCTGTCTGTTCTCTGGTCTCTTAAACCTGTCTCTTCTCAAAATGGCTGCCTGTGAAATCACTGTCTTTCTGTGGGCCCAATTATAGTGCGTTTACTGAACAAGCCATTGCTGATTGATGAGCGCTCACAGTGGGAGATCTATGATTCATGGCTGGGAATTCTCACTGGGAACATCATCATATCCAGAAAATACCGGAAACCTGCATTAACATGAGCCCTTGCCTTAATTAGGCCATTGAATTATGCGAAGCATTTTTAAGTTAAATACCTATTTTCAACAGTGCTCAAGTAATCCAGTGGTTGGACCCCCCTCCATGCCCAGTGCTTCAATCTAGGCTTACTTGTGATCAATCCCCATGAACGGACTCGAGGACGGCCGTCGACAAGAGAGAGCATGAAGCCCTGTGGATATGGTATCGCACGGCACTCCACATCGCCAACCCCAGGGGACGGTCTCACGTTAACCCTCCAACTGCTGGTCTAATTCCACCACGTCTGGTAATCCACCGTATCTCCAGGGCCCGGAGGCTGAGAGGGCCTCCACGACCGGTCCCCTCTCTGCACGAGGAGACCCAGCGGATCCCTGGAGCGGGCCGTCCTGTGCACGGGCTACTGACTGCTACTGCCTTATTAGGACTAGATCCCACGATCATCTTCAGGCGATGGGATTCTACTGAACTGGCTGCGACGCCGTCGGTTCGACACAGTACCCATTCCCCGTGACACACGCTCCTTCATTCTCCCTCCTCACACACACACACACACACACACACACACACACACACACACACACACACACACACACACAGTCCCGGGCCTCAGAAGGACCTTGGCTCCTCAGCTTCTCTTCCAGACTGCCCTCTCTGCTCCTCTCATTTCCCAGCTCTCTCTGATCCTCTCTCTCTTTTACATTTCAATCCACCTCCGGTTCTTCCCACTGGTGGATGAGACATAGAGGAGGGGGGGGGGGGTGGGGGTGGTGGTGGGGAGAGGAACAGAGCGGGAGAGAAAGAAAGAGAGAGGGGACTGAAAGTGAGAGGAGTTGTCCCCTTTGGGTAGGTAAGCGATTACCTTTTGAGGGATCCAATCCCTTGCATCATGCCGCCATCAACCCTCCACACTTTCCCAGGCCTCAGTGTGAGAGCGTCTGTCTTCCCCCCCCCCCCCCCCCCGCCTCTCCTCCCTTCCTCTGACGCCCCCTCCCGCCTGCCCTCCCCCTCCTCCTATCTCTCCTCTCCCAGTTAGCAGCGTTGCTTCACAGGTCTTCGCTCGCTCCGCTCTTCCTCTGTGCATGTGCTAGTTGCTCTAATTCTCACTTCTGTTCTTGTGTTTGCTCAGGTTTGTGGAGCCGCATTGAGAAAGGAGCCCTGTTTCTCGGCTCGGCTGTTTTCTATTCTCATTGTGAGCGCAGTGAGCAAAGGACAAGGTCCCCTCACTGAAACGATGTTCAAGTATTCAAAACTTCTTTCTCTTCCAGATGATGGGGAATTGCTTCACACTCTCCTGTGAGAAGGTATCACACAGAAAGAGAAGCAGTCTCCCAGTAGGCTTTGGAGTTAAACGTGCGTGTGAGAGTATGTGGGGTAGTGTGTGTGTGTGTGTGTGTGTGTGGGTGGGGGGCAGAGAGTTCTAACATCCTTGCGATAGCATTTGGTGTGTAACCCAGCTGCACTGTGCTTGCGCAGCCTGTGCGTCTATATGGTTGTCTGAGACAGGGCCCACTGTCCACTGCTCACGTGGACTCACATGAATCCCTCTTGTAAGCTCCGCACAGTAAGCCTGTATGGGATCTGCAGAGACGCCCATGCAGGGCCAGCATGGGTAGGTCTCTCTGGCGCCTGGGCGGGTCTCTCTGGTGCCTGGGTAGGTCTCTCTGGTGCCTGGGTGGGTCTCTCTGGTGCCTGGGTAGGTCTCTCTGGTGCCTGGGTAGGTCTCTCTGGTGCCTGGGTGGGTCTCTCTGGTGCCTGGGTAGGTCTCTCTGGTGCCTGGGTAGGTCTCTCTGGTGCCTGGGTAGGTCTCTCTGGTGCCTGGGTGGGTCTCTCTGGTGCCTGGGTGGGTCTCTCTGGTGCCTGGGTAGGTCTCTCTGGTGCCTGGCAACCATCACAGCTGGTGGCTGGTGACTCTCTCTGACGTACGGCTCAGGAAAGATGCTCTCTAATCAGAATAATCACCCAGCCGTCATTCCAGCGCAAAACCAAGGGAGACGGCTTTGACAGATCCCAGTGCTCAGCCCTTTTCCTCCCCTGAAACCCTCCCAGGCAGAGCGGAGCGTTCGTTCCACTGTGACCATCACCGGTTCACATCTGCCTCGCTTGCGTCCGCCCGGCTCCAGAGAAAAGCTTTAACATGCGGGAGACGTGAGTCTCAGCCGAGCCGGGGACCTGGGCTACAGCAGGAATAGAAAGCTACACTGTCCACAGTAATGTCCTCGAAATGGGTTTTCATTTGGAAGTAGAGGGATTTAATTTCCCAGCTATTTTTTTTTCTTCTTTCTTTTCAACAATGAAAAAGATCCCCCTCCTGGCGAGGCGTCTCTGGGCTGCGATTTATTCCTAATGGAAAGAGATTACATCTGGAATTAAAAAGCGCTCAGACGCTACTGCAGACTGGACTCGGCTCTGACAGATCCCCGATCTTACGGTGTCTTCTAATAACTTACCCCCACTTAGCAGTTCGATTATGCATCGAATCTCACCCCCCCCCCCCCCAACACACCCTCACTCCCCCCCTCCCCTAACGCATCACCCACACCCCCTCTCCCCAGACCCCCCCCCCCCCCCGCACACACACACACACACACACACACCCTTGCCTGGTTTCAGATGTAACTACTGTGGTTAACAGCTTACAGATAGAAAGGAGTCAGGTGGCTGAGCGGTGAGGGAGTTGGGCTAGTAATCCAAAGGTTGCCAGTTCGATTCCCCGTCATGCCAACTGACGTTGTGTCCTTGGGCAAGGCACTTCACCCTACTTGCCTCAGGGGGAATGTCCCTGTAAGTCGCTCTGGATAAGAGCGTCTGCTAAATGACTAAATGTAAATGTAAATGTAAAGGAGTGTCAACAGTGTGTGGCACCATTACCACTAGGGGAGTCATCCATCTCGACGCTCTCCTTTCTCTCTCTCACTCGCCCCATTTGTTTATCCTCTTTGTTTTCACTTCTCGGCGACGGGACTTAAGGAGGAGTCTGACAAAGTAAAAGAGTCTGGATGATTCCCCCCAGTGGAGCAGCTCACCGCTCTTATCTACTAACCCTGCTGCTGTGAAACACAGTGTTTAACGGGAGAAGGTCAGGTGTAAAATAGAGAAGTTCCGCGTGGCGTGACGAGCCTCTGATGAGGGAATCCATCAAGACGGAGAGTCGTCTCTGGCATCCGTTTGGCTTCGCTCCGTACAGTTCTTCAGACGCTTTCGATTCCTTTTCGAGGGGAAGAGGGCGTTGAAATTCATTGTAGCGAGCATAGCATAAACACACGACGCACTGTTGCTGCATGGATGGTTGGCTTTCCACTCTATCGAGTCTGGCATCAATTGTTCTGCGTCATCCATTCCGTCGACGTCAGGATCAATGCGTAGTCATGTCAGCGTTTCGCTGTTTTGTTGTGGTCTTGTTTTCATTATCTGAAAATAGTTTTTTTTTTCTGTGTTCTTCTCTTTCTGTCAGCTCTACAGATTCTTCCATATCATCCCAATCAGATGAGGACGTGGCTGGTTTTGCGGAGAGCGATGCGTGTTGAATGGTTTGCGAGCGGTTCCACAGCCAGTCCCTCACTGCAGGAAACAGGTGCTCAGTGTTAGACCCCGGGTCACAGAATGGTTTTAACCACCTGCTTCATGTCATCTGAAGCGCCAAGCAACTAACTAGGGATTAGGGAGGGATATCAGCTGATGTCAGCGCTAAAGACAACGCTAAGTGTTTATCCCAGTGAATATGAGTACTGCAAACAGACATTGAATGACTGAGAACAAATCTGGAACAAAACTATTTACTTGGTGTCAGATAAGAAAAGATAAGATAGGCTTTACTGTCCTGAAGGCAATGTGTCTAGGACACATCCAGGGAAGGGGTGAAGAGTTTCATGCTCAAGTGGAAGTCTTGTCATTAGACCCACAGTCTTGGCCTCTTCACCTCCATCTTCCCTTATTAACCCTAATTCATTTACTAAATATCAATGAGTGGTATAGCCTTGCTTCAAGCTCTGTGACACCTCCAACTCCTTCAAACGAGTCCATCTGAGCATTCAGAAGTCAAAACTTCAGTTGCTAAAGTCATGGAGAGGTTAATGTAAGACCAAACCCACTCCAGCCCCTAGATACAGCACAGAAAACCACCAAGGGCAGGGAAATGTTTAAAACATGCTGACCGAGGTAATGTTAGCAGGTTCCTGAATAGTCTGCATTGCAGATAATACAGCGCTGTACTGTTGCTATGTCAAGCTAGGCAAACGTGCCTAGGTGGAAACGGGACCGTTTCTGGTGTACGCAAGAGAAGAACGTTGGTGAATGAAATGGCAGCAGAGAAGAGTCGGGTCGGGACCAATCAGGAGTGGGCTAGCAGAGATCCATTAGTGGTTCCCTGTTCCCAGAGAGCTGCTCTCTCGTCCTGCCCCCACATCAATATTTCAGGGCCTAGCGACTCCTACTGCTCTTGTCTCTGCCTCTCTCTCTCTCTCTCTCTCTCTCTCTCTCTCTCTCTCTCTCTCTCTCCACCTCTTTACTTTGCCTCCCCCTTTCCTTCCCTCACTTTATCTCTCACTTACCTTTTCCCTTACACGCGCACACACACACACGCTCACAGCACTACTCAGCAAAGTCCAGAATACAGTACAGACTGGTCCAGAACAGCACCTGGTCCAGAACGAAGCGGACGCTATTTCGGTCCTCACTGAAGCACTGTGTGTGGGACCTGTCAGTGTCCAACAGGAAACGTGGAGTTGAGAGGAATCAGAGAGCCCAAAGCATGCTGGGTACAAAATGTTTCTCCCTGTCAGCCAGTGAAACTACTCAGATCCTTTTCTCCACCTATACCTCCCAATATGTGTACTGACGCCATCTCCGTGTGTCTGTCTGTCAAGTGTCAGGGCTTATACTTCCTCACTCCTCTCTTCCTCCGTTTCAAAGTCCGTCACTGCACAAAGGTTAGGGTGGGATTGCTTTTTGGTGTCAAACTGAGGTGTCAAGGTGTCATCTGTCGACGCTGTGCGTGTTGTTGGTTGAAACTAAAATGAAACCGACCCAAGCTAAAAACGTCTGTTTCTTTTCACAGATGCATACGTCACCTTCACCCTCACACAACCAAGACGCAACCGCCCACACCCTCACACACACGCAAATGTTCACACATGAAACACGCGAACATATAAACAGGCGCGCACAAGTATACACACAGGTGAAACAATGTGCACATGTGCCAGTTCTCCGAGCCGAGGACTCCAGCGCACAGCAGCAGAGGACTCAATGTTCGGACTTGATTTCTGTTTGTTCTTGGTGTTTGATGGAGTTTGGAGTCCCTGGAGGGCATGCGGCCAGGTGCCACAGACTCACTCAGTATCTGAGGCATGCTCTTCAGGTAAGGCTCTCCATCAAAGAGTCCTTCCCTTTCTCTCCAGTACACTGAACCAGCTCTCAGCCTTCTTTGTAGCTTTCGGCTGTCAGATGACTGGGATGTACTCTATGCGGTCACTGATCAATAGGGGGCCATGTTTTGATGCCTCCTTTGCTTTCGCAATCAAGTCCCTTCTCAACTTGCCCCGGAAAAGGATATGGACCTGGAAGCTGGAAAGCTGAAAGGCAATTTGCTTTTACAGTTTGTCTTCAATTAACCTTTATAGCGATTGCAGAGGGGGGACACATTGGATTCCGTCGTTAATCCAATAATTATTATCTGTCTGGAGTACTTGACTGGGCCCTCTAATTAATTCCCTTTGTGTGTTTGTTTATGGGAGTTAATGGTACTGTATATAAAAAAAACGGGTTTGTTATTTACAAGCACTCTGATTTGTTGTTGAAAGTGTAGACTACTTTACAGCTTTCAAAGGAAATCCCCATGAAACATTCCTTATCTGTGGGTTGGAACTAATGTTCTCCCGTCTCGTCCTAAACCCTACTGTGGGCATCGCACAACCCAAGGTGGTTCTTGTTCTTAAAAAACAACCAATGAGTTCAAACACTACACAAAGTGCCAACACGTTTCCTTTGAGTGTGAAATCAAACGACAGATCTTCCCTATAATCCTCCACCAACAACGATTCCTGTTCCAGACATGGTTCGGTCTGCTTGGAGAGTCTTTCTGAAGTCGACTCTTCGGAGGCAGCTGATGGCCTTGCTCCTGCGTTCCCACCCAGAGAACACTCATCCCCTGCGCCTCATTTCCTGTCCTCTGCTGTGTAGCCATGGAGAACAGAGCTGCAGCTAACTGGGATGAGGAGACACACCTCCGTGACGCTCTAAGCCTCCACGCGGTGTTACAGCCTCTCCACCGGGCTCTCATCCTCCTGTGGGTTTCATCTCCAGAAACCGTCTCTCTCTCTGGAAGCCCGAGGCCGAGAGCTCCTTCTCACAGCTCCATGACAACAACCTTCTCCCTCCTCCCCGCCCATCCTCCCGGAGACCCATCTGTCCTCACTCCTCGGAAGCATAGTTATCGATATTTATCCCCAGTGTGCAGCTCTGAACCATCTTATCGTCTCAACGACTTGAGTGCTCCACGTGTTTTCCTTTCCATTTAGCTAACCAGGTCATAACAATTTCATGTTGTTCCGATAGTTAGCTTGCTATGCAGGTATTTTGTAACAAACAACAGAGTAAGATGTGGAAGGAGAGGATGTGTAAGTGCTGCATATCCAGGAGGACAGAATCCACTCTAACTGAGTACTGTAGTCACCCAGTAAATTGCCCTTCATCAAAAATTATACTTCTTTGTAACAAACAGATCAAGACACCTCTTATATGTATTTGATGGTTATGTTGGGTTATGTTGGGGGTTTTTTGTATAGGGAAAAAGCTATTATTAATTTTTTCACAAAGATAATGTATTTCCAAAGTGCTAGTCAAAACATAAGGGAAAGCAAAAATGTGGTGTTCAGAACTAAATTGTGCGTTTTAGTGTCAATCTACTAATACGATGTCCTCAGACCACATTTTGTAAAAGCTGTTCATGTTTATGAATGCGACACAGTCAGATGAAAGGGGTTAGAGCTGTTGAACAGCAGTGTGGGGTTAAGTTGAAATGAAACCCTGAGATAAGTGGTTCCGTCCACACGCAGTGAGTCAGCAGTTTGAAAAAGCCAACTGGGTTACGAGCAGGGAAAGGTTAAAGCCAGACCCACGGTCCTGGAGGAGGGGGAAATGTGGATCATGAGCTGGAATCGAAATGGGTTTTTTTCGGGGTGACAGTAAAGGTTGAAATTAACCACGATGAAACATGCTGAGAAAATGAGTTTGAAATTCTCAGCCAGCGCAAAACAGCTCTAATGAAGTGAGACAACATCAATTAATGAGCGAGAGGAGGGGTGGAGGGGTGGAGAGACACTACGGGGGATGACGGGTGGGTGGGGGGGGGGGGGGTAGGGGTGGGGGGGGGGGGGTAGGGGTGGGGTGGGGGGGGGGGGGGGGAGAAATGTTAGCCCAGTTAGCCCCCGAGACTGACGTGAGTCTACAATTCAGGATATGTGAGAAGGGGAGAATTCAAATGGGATTGTTTGCACTCGCAGCTCATTCTGAGATAGCAACAACCTATTCCGTTTATCGGGAGACTGATTTACCTGCGTGATATGGCACAAAACACTAAAGCAGAGTCTTCACTCTACCAAACAAGGCACATGAAAGGAACGTGTGAATCCTTGTGCCCTGTACAGAAGGCTCCCATCTGTTCTGTTCTAAGTGACGCAACGTTTGACAGCCCTGAACTGTGCCCACTCCACGGCCACACTCCATGCACACGTCTTTCATTTCACGTTGTTATACCATCGCTGCAAGGTTGTCCGTCGCCCTCTTCTCCTGTGCAGGGCTGTGCTCTCTGTGTGGTTCTTCTGCCACCACTCCCAGACAGGGGAAGCTGGCTCAGGCTAAGCCATGTGTGATGGACCGCTGATTGAATTTCTCATATTAGCCGTGACTGATCGGAGCGGGTGTGTGGCAGCGGGCAGAAAGGAGGAAGAAAGGACAGGAGGAAGGAGTGGAGGAATGGAGGACGGGAGGACGGGACCCAGCCGAGGCCCCTGCCGGGGTGTAGTCAGGATGCACAAACCAGACACACGTGCAGGAAAACCAGCCCAGTGAGGACTGCAGGCTGGTCACACTCTCGGCTCTGCATGCCTGTGCTGCGCTTGCACTTGTGTGTGCTGTGGTCCATATCTCTCTTTGTGTGTGTGTGTGTGTGAGTGTGTGGACCATACAGTATGAACGCGGGGCTGGGTTATAAATGAGGCCGGCTTGCTGGGGCAGCTGGACCCAGCGCGGGGCAGCTGGACCCAGCGCGGGGCAGCTGGGTAATTTGGAGAGTGTGGGGTGGCAGTTTGTCGGACCAGCTGTGGGAGCTGAGGTGGCAAATGGAAAATAGTCACTTGGAACAGAGGATGAGGGAGTGTGTGAGCTCACAAAAAGGTGTGTATGTGTGTGTGCGCTGTGTGTGTGTGTACGCTGTGTGTGTGTGTGCGCTGTGTGTGTGTGTGTGTGTGTGCGTGCGTGAGGTACCCAGTACAGGTACATATCTGCTGGGTAGACAGAGGCCTAAGACAACCAGATCCTGAGATCTCAGCTCGGGTCTTATAGTAATGCAGAAGGGAAATAAACAAGCCTGGAAGAGAGATGACATGTTGCTCTATTATTGATCAGCCTCCAGAGAAGCACAGAGCAGACAGCGCTGGCATGCAAGCACACACACACACTCAGAATGGAGATGGTAAACAAGGCCTATCAAAGAGAGGAGACAATTGTGTTTGCAACTGGTTCTGCTAGCCCTTTTGAAGACACACAATAGCACTCAAAAGATAGTTTTCTTTGAAAATGAAAGTGTCCATCCCTGACTAGACATGTGCTGAGAAGCTGATGGCAGCCTGCTATTAGTTCTCATTGTCGACTATTGAAATGAGATAGGACCAGCCAAGATGTTAGGGTGAATTTCCGGATCTGCTCTGTGTATGAATGACATGAAAAAAATATCTAACGATCTATATATCTGTCTATCTATCTATGTATCTTTCCGTCCGTCCGTCTGTCTGTCTGTACGTGTTAGCTTTGGAATGTCAGAAGGCATTATGGGGCTCTTATAGTGATAAATCAATGACTAATATCTTCCTGTGATCAGGCTGATGGCAGAGAGTGAATGTGGAAGGGAGGGAGAGCGGGAAAGGGAGGAGGGAAGGAGGAGAGGACACGAGGAGGGAAGGAGGAGAGGACACGAGGAGGAAAGGAGGAGAGGACACGAGGAGGGAAGGAGGAGAGGACACGAGGAGGGAAGGAGGAGAGGACACGAGGAGGGAAGGAGGAGAGGACACGAGGAGGGAAGGAGGAGAGGACACGAGGAGGGAAGGAGGAGAGGACACGAGGAGGGAAGGAGGAGAGGACACGAGGAGGGAAGGAGGAGAGGACACGAGGAGGGAAGGAGGAGAGGACACGAGGAGGGAAGGAGGAGAGGACACGAGGAGGGAAGGAGGAGAGGACACGAGGAGGGAAGGAGGAGAGGACACGAGGAGGGAAGGAGGAGAGGACACGAGGAGGGGGAGTGATAACAGAGGACTCTTTCTTTTCCCTTTTCCTCTGCTTCAGTCTAATTAGACAGACGAGCGTGAGTGGAATCCCAATAGCAGGATGCAGGGAGACAGCCACCGAGAGGAGGGCATATATTAGACAGCGGAGAGGAGGACCCAAGATGAGAAGCGAGGAGAGGAGAACGGGCGAGGGAGGAGGAGGGTATATTAGGTTGGAGAGAGAGAGGAGCGCGAGAGATGAGACGTGAGGAGAGGAGTGCAGGATATAATAGCTAGGGAAGAGGAGAGGCGAAGAGGACAGGAGAGGAGAGGATATAACCCAAACAGCATTAGCTGTGGATCCACACGGAGAGGGGGGGGGGGAGAAGGGGGGGGGTTGGACCAGCAGGGGCGATAAAAAAGGCACGTGAGAAGAAAGGGTAGGAAAGAACAAAGGCTTGTAGGTAAACAGGGTTACGGTTTTGGGAGACGCCCGCCCGGCTAGGCTAACACGCTAGGTGTTGTTGCAGACCCATCATCAAGCAGACCCGCCGTGCTGTGTGGCAGGCGGGAAGCTTCCACCCTGCAGGATTTTCAAAGACACACGTTTCTCCTCGCCGTGTGTTGCTTTCTTTAAATGAGAAACTCGCCGAAAGCAGAGCGAGCGAAGGAGACATGCTAGGGGACGCGCGCGCAGGCGTGCGCTCAAACACACACACACACGTGCACAAATACACACACACACACACTACTGTCAAGATCACAAGGGACAGACTCAAAGAGAGACAACCAATATATTTCCCTCTAATATCAAAGCAGCCCTGTGGTCCTGCGCTCCACAGGATCCGGAGGGTATCAAGACGGGCAGAGGCGAGATGCTACTAGTAATTAAATAACCCTCTGACCGCTGAATAAGATAGAGTCAGTATCATGCCATACCTCTCTCATGATGTCGTGTGACAAATGGTAGGAGGAAATAAACACGTTTCACGTAAGATAAACAGGATTTTTTCCATCATGCTACCTCCCGCGACAGGGGCAACGGCTAGCATGGGACACTACGGTG
>CM042852.1:13197322-13330795 GCA_023658055.1 Thaleichthys pacificus | reverse complement strand
AGCGAATGGACGTAGGTACGGAGCCTATTCCGAGATGTACCGAGAGGCCGTTTCTGTTTCTGTGGAGCCGTCTCTCATTTTTGTGGTTGTTTGGTGGAACTGTGTGTTTTCAAAAAAAGCCATCATTGAGACCATCATGTCTGTGAGGTTATGTAAGTCTAGTACACGGTTAACCATGGTACTGGAGCATCGGGGCCTGGCTTGGCCCCGTAGCATCCGGCCTGTACCTCTCTGTCCTCACACAGCTTCACACAGAGCGTCTCAGATCCATCTTCCGATTGGTACCAGCAGCTGGTCTCGTCGCTTCCACACCCATACCGGAGTGTGACACGCACACAACGAGCTCTGGATAATCAGTGGAGGGGACTGACCTTTGTTGGACACACACGCCCATTCCCACACACACACATGCATACACAATTTGTTTATCTAATGAAAACCCTGTTGGTGTAATATGTTGTCCCATGTCGCTCTAATGGGGACAGGGCCAAAGCAATCAATCTTCAGTTATTTAGCTTGGCTGGGGGGTGAAAATTAGCTGGTTTCATCCTGTCTTATTGACGATCAAATTAGGAGAAAAGGGCCCAGACAAGCAAGAGTAATTACAGCTGGAGAAAGGCGTGGAGGCCAGTGTGTGCGTGGGGATGTGCGTTGTGTGTGTGTGGGTCTGCCTTTGTGTCATTAGGGAGGTCAGTTGCCGCCACTGATTATCCACAACAAGATGATCCGACGCGAAGATAATGGTGGACCTCGCACCATGAAGAAGACAGCGAGGGGGCTGCCGTTCTGCTGAGGACCTGAGCAGACATGCAGTGGAGAAGAAAGGAAAAGACAAAGAGAGGGACTGAAAGAGCAAGACAGGAGGAGAGAGGGAGAGAGGATGAGAGAGAGAGAGAGGGAGAAGAGCGGAGAGAGAGAGGGAGAGAGAGAGGGAGAGAGAGAGGAGAGAGGGAGAGAGAGAGGGAAGAGAGAGAGCGGGAGAGCGAGGAGAAGCCGAGAAAATATCCATTGGCCTCTGGGGCGGGGGGGAGAGAGATGAAGAATGACAGATGGACAAGAGATTTCCTATAAAAGATATTAGAGGGTTGCACGGCCTTTCAGTAAGTAAATGCCAGGGAGAAAGGGAGGGAGGAGGGGAGGAGGAAGAGGAGGAGGGGAGGAGGAGAGAGGAGGGGAGGAGGGAGGAGGGGACAGAGGGAGGAGGGGAGGGGAGGAGGAAGAGGGAGGGAGGAGGGGAGGAGGAAGAGGGAGGGAGGGAGGAGGGGAGGAGGAAGAGGGAGGGAGGAGGGGAGGAGGAAGAGGGGGATGTTGGCAGGGGACAGTTGTGCCAGTAGGCCTGCTCTGCTGTCTCTGTTACCATACACAACTCCATGGCTGTTACCCAGCTCTACACAACCCTACACACACTGAGGTGTAATCCTGGCACCCAGCCCTCCAGAACCCTACACACATGTAATCCTAGGACTGTATGACCCCTACACACACAAAGGTCTTTGAAGATAAACAATTGCCACCACTAATGCCCCCAAACCCTTGACCCTACCAGACTCTCCATAGCAATCTATACAACATGACACATGTGTCATAAGCCTTGCTTAGTGAGCATCTAAATCCAATTCACCTCTGGTATATCTGGCTGCAACGGTCAGCTCTTCTTTAGGTCTTTGTGAAGTCTCTGGAGCTCCAAATAGCCTCACTGTGTCAGATTGAGAGATGGTGACAACTCAGGCTGAGCTGGGGTTTCCATGGCTCGTGTGGAACCTGGCTCTGCGTGTGTGTGTGTGTGTGTGTGTGTGTGTACACACACAGTAATACCCCAGACCTGGGTCAATTCCAAGAGATCCATCCCATCCATCAGGGTCTGGTCACAGTGTTGCCGCGGGCTGCAGGGGTGGGCACCAGCCACTACTGACATTTCCTGCGCCACCAGATGGAAGGTGGCAGTGACCGGGGGGCAGGGGGGGGGTCTCCAGGCGGCTGGTGCAGGGCCATGATGAAGTGACCGTGGCGTGCGCCACTGCCTCTCCCCACGCTGCCCCTGTGCCACCCGCCGCAGACAGGATTGATGAGCACAGCCCGGTGGGGAGACACTAGGCTAGATTACAAACACACCGCTTCGTCTTGTGTGCAGCAGTTCTTCAAAGCGTAGCGGCGCTCACTTTAATTGGTTGCAATCCCTTCTCCAGCTCTTTCTCACTCCCCCCACCAGCCTCGCCTCCATGTTGTTCTGAGGGGAGTCGGGGAGAGAGAGGGATGCTCGAAAGAGGGGAGGAGGAGGAGAAAAGAGCAGGGTGTCTTCTGGAAAACAAACAGCTGCTAGAGTCGCTGGTGCGTCTTAATTTTGCCTTATCACACCCTCACTGCTGGGTGCACGCGAGCGTGTGGGTTTTCCGTAAGCTGGATATGAAACATTTCAACTTTGCACAGCCTAGATTCGATTTTTTCAGATTTGTTTTAGAAGACAGTGTTGGCACTTTGAAAAGGAAAGAAGTAAAAATGCCTCTAGTTTTTTTGTTTTTCAGTAAAAGCATAGCAAAGTAAGAAAGCCTAAAAAAGCTTTCGGGTTGTTTGTGGTGGAATTGATCTTCCTGTTTGCACTACCGCAGTTTACAGCTGGTATTGTCAACCGGGAATAAAACTAAGATCAGAGAAACGATGCAGATGTGTTGTTGAAATCCGCTCTAAGAATAAGAGGTGCAAACTTCACACAGGTGCTTATGATTAAAACATCTGCTGTTGGTATCCTAGCAACCGTGTGAGAGCGCAGACAGTGGCCCCACCCAGGCCCCAAGGGCTTCTGGGATTTGAAGTCTGATTAGGACCCTGGGAGCAGGGTGGGAAGGGATCGGTATGGATGATCTGACATCAGCACTGCAGCTCTGCAGACTAATCTGGGTTCTGTGGGAACCTGGAGGGCCTTAGGACCAGGAGGCGGGCAGATCCGGACCCGCCCCGGCTGGGAGACAAAACACACCTTGATGATGTGGCCTGCCCAGGCCCTCTGGAAGCCTGCCCTCTGATGATCACAGGATCCCGGAGGGAGGGAGGGGGGCAGCAACGAGGGGGGGGGGGGGGCTCTTTGAGCAGCAAGGGTGGGTAGAGAGGAGGGGCGGAGGGTTTAGATGGGGGAGTATGGTGGTGATGGGAAGAGAGATAGAGAGGGAGTTGGGGAGTTGGGGGGGGTAGGACAGGGGAATAGATGGAGATAGGAAGAGTAGCTGTGTATGTGTGCTTGTTTGTGTGTATGTGTGTGTGTGTGTGTGTGTGTGTGTGTGTATGCGTGTGCACGCGTGTATGTGTGCTTGCGTGTTTGCGTGTGTGTGTGTGTGTGCTCTGGTGAGGCCTGGCACATTTATTATCTTTAATGTGATTCCTGAATCACAGCGGACGGCAGCTAATGAAGCTCAGGGGGAGTGTGGGCTTCAGTGGAGTTAGCCTGCTGTTTAATACTGGGTCTGTTCCACAGCCCCAAATACAGCCTCCCTCTCTCTGCTCCCTCCCTTCCTCACTCTCTCATCTTCTCTCTCTCTCTCTCTCTCTTACTCCTTCCCTCTTCCCTCTCTCACTTCATCGGTCCGTCACTCTCTCCCTCTCGCTGTCACCGTCCTCTCCGAGGTGGAGAGACAGGAGAGATTGGAGGGGGAGCAACCAATGAGGACCTGGGGGGGGGGGGGGGCGGGGGGGGGGGGGGGGGGGAGCAGACAGGGGGAGGAAGAGGGGGGATGAACGGAGGGGGGGTAGAGTGCGGTATCGGGAGAGATGGCGAGACACCGAGGGAGGGTGGGGAGCGAGAGACACCGAGGGAGGGTGGGGAGCGAGACGACGGTAGGGAGGGGAAAGGAAGAGAGGGAATCGAGGGAGGGGAGGTAGATATGCTGACCCACTTTGTCAGACGCCACGCTGAGCTCCTAGCCAGCACTGCAATAAATAACCCAGGGCGGGCCGGTGCATGTCTAACAGATGCCTGGTGCTTGTCTGTCCCTCCAGCACCCCCCCCCCTTCCCCCCCCCCCATCCCCATCCACCCTACAGCACCACCCCTTGCTCCAGTGACCCCTCCCTCTGCTCACTGCAGTCCTGTTCATGAGTGTTTTGGGTAATTGCAGGTGTCTGCCTGTGCGTGTGTGTGTGTGCTGTCGAGGTGTGTAAATGGGTGGGTAGCCGGCATGGTGTGTATGTGCGTGTGTTTTCCTGCAAGACATGCACACTGTCACAATATTGTGGAAGCACGGATGGGGGATGAGGAGAGAGGGAGCTGGCGGGCGATAATACTGCCCCCCCCCACACACACACACACCGAAACTCCTTTGGTGAATTTCGAAGGTAAGCGCAGATTTCCACCAGCAACGTCTAAAGCGAGAGTGTGTATGTGTGCTGTTATGCCAGTGGTGTGTGTGACAATTCAACTTGTCCTTGTGAGGACCACACCCTGCCCCCAGACCATCCATCAATGAGACTGTGTTTCTTTAAGGGCGGTGTGTGTGTGTGTGGGGGGGGGTGCGTGTGTGTGTGTGTGTGGGGGGGGGGGTGCGTGCGTGCGTGCGTGCGTGTGGTGTGGGTAGGATTGGGTGACCAAAACAACGCTCCCCTTCCTCCATCGCCAGAAGAAGTGCGTCCTATTCTGGAATACTCCGAGGTGATTGTGAGGAGCCCGGCTGTGCTCACACACAGGCAGATAGAACACGCTAGCAGCAGATAGCAGTGCCATCTGTGGGATAATGAGCCGTACTCTCAGAGCATGGGAACCAGAGCTGGGTAATACAGCTGGAGGAACAGAGAGGGCTGGGGCGAAGAATGGGAGTCTCTGCAGACACAGCTTCATAATCACGTTGACGTTGATTGCACTCTGCATCATGAGAGAATGATTATGGTTGAGATTAAAAAAGCAGGGAGAGGGGGGAGATGAGTGGGGTGGGGGGGGGGTGGGGGTGGGGGGCGGGGGCGAGGCAGAGGAGCGTAAACACGACGGCGGGTGTTGTGTTTTTTGTTCGTCGTTTAGGATCAGAGCGAGGGAGACAGCACGCTTGGTGAAATGTCAAGCATGACACAGGATGGGGATTTGGCAGGGTGGGGGTGGAGGGGGGGTCTGGTATTAATCAGCAGTGATCACCCTCTGTGTTGTCATTGGACCCGGAGTCTTGAGTCATCAGCAAACGGGGCAGGCTGGCCGGTGACCAGACACACAACGCACTCCTGCTGATTGGAATGGCCCCCTTTGCTCAACATGTCCATGCTGTGTAATGATGTGCTGTTTACATGCCTGTTAAATACGGCTCTCTGCCCGACAGAGGGGCAGCAGGCAGGGGAGGTGCACCGTGTCGGATTATTGTCATGTCATTAAGTCATGATATTACAACATTGCAAGGAGGATCATTCCTGTGCAGATTATGGTTATCACAGCGTCAAGGATGTCCAGAGTAATCGGTCGACCGCTACGCGTTTGTGTAAGTGTGTGTGTGTGCATGTGTGCATGCCTATGTGTGGGTGTGTGTGTGTGCTTTTGTGTGCGTGTGCATACTGTGTGTTTAGGTCAGGACAAGCCGGTCGGCCTGACAAAGAACTCTACCTTCTTCATCTTACCCCCCCCCCCCCGACCCTCCCCCCCCCCTCTTCCCCCCCTAGCCCCCTGGCCAGCCGCCACCGGCTATGAAACAACATCAACTTGTTTTATCTCTGCCTTCCTGCCACCGGCCCTGATAGATGACTCTCCAAATGAAAATTAAAGCCCTTGAACTCGCTCTTTTTGTCGCACGCTTTATTATTTTGATTCCGGCGGCTGTAAAAAACAGAGTGGTGTGTCAGAATCCTCCTCTCAGCTCCCGGGGAAGAAGCAGACATAAATCACCCCAGTAACACAGCCTCTCCTGATGGATGGCCCTGGACACTTAACACAGGCGGAAATCGCTACAATCTTCCACTCTGTGGACGTTGAGTCTGCTTATGCATGAATAGACTGCACGGGCACTCAATCGTCTGGTGGGCGATGGAAGGGGTGTGGGTCCAAGGGGGCGGGCGCGTTGGGGGGAGGTGACGGGGAGTATATGAGTTGTGACACCCTGTCTGTACGGAGAAACTGAGGGCTGGAGATAAGCAGAGACAGATGATGTGCCTGACGGTTCTTGAGGTTGAACAGGGACTGTCAGAGCAGACAGAGGGAGGGCCGGGGAGGGGGAGGACACTCACCGGGCCGCGGGAGGCGGGGGAGGACACTCAGTGCGGCCGCGGGAGGCGGGGGGGGGGGGGGGGGGAGGACACTCAGTGGGCCGCGGGAGGCGGGGGGGGGGGGGGGGGGGAGGACACTCAGTGGGCCGCGGGAGGGGGCGGGGGGGAGCGATCCGGGGACAGATAAACGGCTCGTGTCACCTGCGTAACGTGCCTCAGTTTGGATTTGTCCTCCTGGTCCTGATCCCCATGCGGCCCTCAGCTTCCTCCATCACCGTAATAAAACACCATGATGAGGACAGTGGTGTCTTCAGCTGGGGTTAGGGTGAGGGTGAGGGTTACGGTGAGGATTAGGGTGAGGGTTAGGGTTCGGGGCCCCCCCAGACACAGAAGAGGGAGACCATGCCAGGGGGGAATATCAATCATGACACGCAGGATGAAGGACGGGGCCAAATGAGGCTTTGTAAATCTCTAAGCACATCAGGAGAGCATCAGGAAGGACACACACAGACACAGAGGCAGAAACGCAAGGTGTGTGTGTGTGTGTGTGTGTGTGTGTGTGTGTCTGCCGCACATGTGTGTGCGTCGTTTGAGAGAAAACACTTACAACACAGAGTGGCCAATTTTGACCTGAGCTGTGTGCTTTGCTGAAACTCAATCACTGAAACCACTTCTGAAAACAGAACAAGATTCCTGACTAATTAAAACACCAGTGCCCTTTGAGATGAATAAATCATCGCAGAGTTCCGTTTCTTTAAAGGGGGACGGTGACCTGCCGGACTTAATTGATTGAGGTGGAATTCTTGCTCAAACAAAATGTTTGATTAGGGCCCAAACCATGGCCCCAACGCTGGACGGCATGGCACCCGCCAGTCCCCCATAGGGTGGTGGTTAAAGATGGGAAAGCTGTCAGTTGCTCTTCTGCCATACGGAGATGGTCTGGGGGGTGGGGGGGGCAGTAAAGAGGGCTCCCAGTGCCCTGGCTTCTGGGTAGGATCCAGCTTTCCTCTGCCCCTCAGTCTGGAGGCTATGCTCCATTTCTCCAGACTATATTTAGAGGGTGCTTCAGCTGCAACACTGTGCCTGCAAGTTTTTGGAAAGTAGGGTAATAGATGCCAAATGACAGCTCTTAGCTGGTATCTAAAGAGTTTCTTCCTGTGCTTAGCTTAAGCCAGACAGGCCTGTTGACGTGGCTCTGCTCCAGGGGCCTGTATTGTGTGTGTGTGTGTGTGTGTGTGTGTGCGTACATGCTGTATGCACACACACACACACACAATACACAAAGTGTTTGGCAGTCTGTGGGACAGTCACCAAATGGTCCTGTGAGAAGAGAGGTCCTCTCACTCCCACCGGTCAATTAGGAGGTGTAGGAGTACGGAGAGGTCTCTGTGTCCAGATAACATGCCCTGCTCATCACCATCACCTCCGCTGCCCCCTCTTAACAGACAATGTCTGGCCAGCGATGTGGAAAGCTTGTGGAACGAGTAAACCTCCCTTCTGGACCCCAGAGAGCCAGGACGCTATCCAGAGACCCCACTCACTCTCCCTCTCTCTCTCTCTCTGTAACAGGCTGCTTTTAAAAGGTTCCTCGAAGGGCACTAAAAGGTCTCTCACCAGTCCAGGCCTCTCTCTGATTCTAAGGTGGATTTTGAACCTAAGCAGAGGAAAAGGTTAACAAAAAGAGAGGAGGAGGAGTGGAGGGGGAGAACAGTGATGAAGAGGAGGAGGAGGAAAACAAAGAGAAGTGGGGGTTGAACACAAGACAGGACACACAGTGATAGAAAGATCGGAAACAAAGAGAGAGAAAGGTCACATCTGTAGTCATTAGTTATGCTTGCCTTTGTTGGCTGGCATGACAGGGCAGGGTGAGCACTGATGATCTGTTTCCAGGCAAGGACAAGCTAGTACAGGCTTGAACAGAGTTAGCGCAGACACAGGGCAGACTAGGACACGCTAGAACGGACTACGATAGACCAGCATAGCAGAGGAACACCAGGACTAGGCTGAAAAGCCAGACTAGGACAGCAGGGAACGGCCAGGACAGACGAAGACAGCAGTGACAGTAAGGACACTAGTAGGGACAGGCAGGACAGCAGTGAGGGGTTAGGAGAGGTTAGGCAACGGGAAAGGTTAGGACAGGCTAGGGCGGGACAGGCTTGGAGTGGAGCGCACATGGATGATCCCTGCAGTAGAAGGGAGCAGGGAGGAGAGCAGAGCAGAGGGGGATTGAGGGACAGGTAGAGTGAAGGAGGAATAAAAAGAGGCTTATCAACCAAGCAATCACAACGGGGGCCAGCTGTGGAGCGGCCACTTGAAATTCCATTCACCGACCACACTTTCCGGAGAGAAATGGAATTATGGTGGGAGAGAGGGTCGAAGTACAGGGGGGGTTGAGAGGGGAAGGGTGAGGGGAGGGAGGGAGGGAGGGCAGACTTAGTAATGGGTCTGAAACCCAGTGCTGCCCTCCTGCCAAATGTTTAATGAATGTTTGGTTATGGACCCACTCCTGATTTCTACAACTGCCAAGTTACACCACGGAAACTTTCCTCTGCGCTTATCTGTGTCTCCATTACGGCACCATGCCCTGTTGTTACTGGGAAGAGGACAGATTCCCCTGCGTTCCAAGGGAGATGACAACATGGTGGCTCTGACAGGTTCAGATGAGAGTCGTGAGGGGGAATGGATAATCTGTGCTATACCAACACTGTGTCTATATGTAAATATGTCTATATCTTATACATGCTTTCATACATTTATGCATGTACTCCAGGTCAGTGTCTAGCCTGAGCTCTGTGACTGAGCAAAAAGACTTCTGACAGCACTATTTTGTAGCTTTAAAGTAATTCCCGGACCACTGTCATGCTTAAATACCTTCCCCATTTATGTTCTCCTTATTCATGAAACACTTCAGAGAAAAGAACAGGACGCCTTCTGAAAGAATTCCGTACATTTAAATCCATTCGCATATTTCAACCCGATAATCTCAAGTGTTCGCCTCATATAATGCTGGGATGTTTTTTTTCTTCGTTCCCTCTCAGACTGTACGAGTGTAAAAACATAATGAGTATTTTGCTCCGAGGTGCATTTTAATGTTCCAATCTTGCCTCTCGCTTGTTCACACATTGCAACGCTTTCCTATTTCTTTCTGCTATTCTATCGCTATTCCGAATTCCATTTACAACAAGGCTCATCACTATTATTTTCAAGTCATCAACAATGCATGGGAAATAGTCAATAATACAGAAATGCTGATAATTTGTAAGATACCGCTGCACTGACGGCTTTTCTCCGACACTTCGGGGACAAACAACATGACTGAGTAGGCTACCAGCCATTCCAGCTCAGTGTGACGGCGCTTGCATGCGTGCCCTTCTGCCCTGCTGTGTTTGAAACATCACACGCAGATGGCCTGAACCCCTCACTCGAATCAGTATTACTGTTCGCTTAACGCAGTCCAAAATAACCCACGTTGAGATTCGTGTCCTCTGTCAAGGTCATTGTGCTGGCCCCAAGGTCACTGGTAGTTGTGCGTTCGATGAGCCACCCGTCAGAACAGACGTGCGCACATTAGAAATCGAGGGCACCGCTGTCGAGGAGCCCGGCGGCCAGTTTTCTAGCTGGGTAGGTTGACGGTACCCGCTCAGGTGAGACGGCGTTGTCAGGTCAGAGGAGGCAGCAGCGCTCCCTGTGAGGATGAGTCAGAGCTGCCTCACTCTCTGTTCTGTTCCGCTACTTCACACTCTCACTTGTGGCCGCTTCTCAACAACACCCATGCCCCCCCCCCCCAAAACAAAAAAACCCGTTGCTATGAACACAGCCTTGACGTCTTTAACACAATTGCTTCAGAGCAATTGCTTTCCTAAGCCGGCTCCAGTCAGTCCTGGGTATGTTTACCATAGAGGCAGGGACAGAAAGATAGAGTTAGGTTAAAAGGGGGTTGGCGAGAGGGGGTGGGGTGTCTCGAGATCTCCCTGAGAGAGCCCTCTGGGGTGGATCCTAAACCAGACGTGTGGCTGAAGGACGAGCGGACGCCACGAGCCCTCGTCACAACGGCTTGTCATCATCAACATTCAAAGCCGCTCCGCTCGGAGCCAGACAGCGCTGCCCTCTCCTGCTCTGCCATTTTCGCCTCCATTTCCGCTCTTTTTTTCCCCTCTCCCCTCGCTCGCTCCCCTCGCTCGCTCCCCTCGCTCGCTCCCCTCGCCCGCCCCCCTCCCCCGTGTGACTCACAGGCAGTTGGCAGGAGCAGCGTGTGTCTTTATCACCTCCCCATCAGAGGAGCCCACACCAGGAGGCCTCGTCTCTTTGTAGCCCCGTGCCAGGCGCCGCGGACGGGCAGGGCGGGCGGGCGGGCGGGTGGGGCGAAAGCGGCAAGCGCCCCCTGGGTAGACAAGGGTTCTGATGCTCTGCTCAGGGTCTGCGTAAAAGGCTGATCTGGGTCTGGCTTCCTTCTTTGATCTCCCCCGCACAGTTCGGAAGGAGGCATAAACATGTATTTATTCTTAAGAACTCTGACTGCAGTAAACTTTCCCAAAAGCAGCTCTGGTCCCATGCTAGACTTCTTAAACTCTGGCTAGCTACCTGACCCCTCCGTAGCTTCAACACACTGGAACCGAGCTATGATGTAACACCTGCTCTCAGGAATAAGGGGCCAGAGGCAAATCACAGGGAAAAAGTGACATCTGACTATCTGTCTCTCTTCCACTGTCTCTCTCTCTCTCTCTCTCTCTCTCTCTCTCTCTCTCTCTCTCTGTGTCTCTCTCTTTCTGTCACTTCTGTCTGTCCTGGCGAGTGTTTAGCCGTTGCACCACGCAGCCAAAACATAACACCAGGGAGTGGCAGAATGGATGTTGCTAGGAGCCGTGGCCAGACTGTTCAGCTCCTCAGCTCAGTGAACAGACAGACGGTCACACACAGCCCAGGCCGCTTGACCCTCCCTCCCTCCCTCACCCCTCCACAGCTCCTGCCTCAGCAAAGCCTGGTGACTCATCTGACCATGCAGGGGATTCATTTCCCACAATTAATTCCTCTATTTGCTTTTGTTTTGTTTTTTTGGGGTTGCGCGGCGTGATCACGTATTCATTTATTCTCCTCACAACGGCGTGTGGATGCTGGTAAGCTGGAGCCTCATCATTGTCATTCAGCTGGAGACAGAGTGAGCACTTAACAAGCAAAAAGCTTGTTAGATTAATTTTGTTTTATCCTCCCCCCCCCCCTCCCCACTCGAGCGCTTCAGTCTGTCCAATTGTGAACGATGAACACAAAATGACAGTGTGTTGCTCCGAATGACTGCTCTCGAGACCTTGTTTCCAATGACAATAACACTGGCATTACACAGGCCCACTGAGTCAAACCATTATTATCTGGGCCTCGTCTCCTCAGGCGGTTTCAAGAGATGTCTGTCCCGGTGTCTCTCTCCCCTCCTCGCCCTCCTGTGGGCGCTCGTGAAGGTGTTCGTGAAGGTGTGTCTTATCAAAACGTGTCGGGCGTTGGACATAGGCCTGCCTAAATATACCTCTCCACTGTTATGCTTTCTCACACAGGAGAGAGCCGGGATAGATTTCCCCACAGAGGCGAAGGAGAAAGCGACGTGCCCTGTAATTGAAATGAACAATCTCACACACGCACGCGGAACCGACTGCATCGCAGCCTAATTGCCTCGCTCATTAAAAAACATGTGTCTCGTCTGTGTGATCAGGGCGAGGTTTCAGACGGCGTGAGACGGGCTGACACATCCGAGACGTCCGTCCTTCCTGTCCGGTCAGTCATCGTCTGTGTGCGACAGCTGAGGCGTGTTTCTAAGACCCGGGCGTAAAGGGACTTGTTCAGGTCGTGTGGGCCTCGGTCCTCTGATCCTCCACGCGGTTGTAGCCCCCTGATCGTCAGGACAATTTAATTACGGCTCTGAGAGGAGTTGAATTGGATGGATTATCCACGCAGGGCGGAGGTGGCGTTTGGTTTCGGAGCAGGGGGCTCCCAGGAAAGAACCGAGAGCAGCGTGACGCGTCCGATATCCACCATTTCCTGTGTTGAACCGTCATCAACCAATCCATTTGCGAAAGTGTGGTTGTAATGGGAAACAGGAGAGACTCCACACATTGCCTCACTACTTTACAGTCAAATAAAACAATTTAGTTTGAAGCATTTCACCCTACGTTTCAGCCTGTTCCACCCTGTTTATTGTACAGCTGAATGGGGCCGAGCTGTGGGAGTATTGACAAAACCAAGCCCACCCAGTAAAACTTTGATGTAAAGATTTAATAAAGGGCAGCCATATTGGCTTCAGTTAGTCTCACACAGTGCTCCCCTTTAAGAGCTACTTGGCAGTGAGGCGGCAGACATCTGCCAGGCAACAATTTAAAGGTCTCTCAACGGAAACCCACTCCCACAGATGCTAACTGCGGTGGTTACGGCTAACCCGTGAAGTTTGTGACAGTTCATGGAGTAAAAACTTTTTTGCTCCGTGATTTATTTAGCAGCTTTTGCACAGAGGGTGTTGAAACAGGTGTTGGAATGGGAATGGGGTCCTCGATGTTTGAGAGTTCAAACAAGTGGGTGGATGATCTCTCTTTCAAGTGTGCTATTCTCAATCACACCCTGACAGCTCCCCTCACATGCCCTTTATATTATTTATGAGCGCCACCTTAGATGTGTTTTTTTGTTGTTTTTTTGCCTTAGATCATTTAGATCACTCTTTTAAATCTTGTCACTTCCTCCGAAATACTGGGAACATGAAATCCTATCATGGCACTGATGTTGATGACTGATGGAAAGACTGTAATCCACGTGTTGTTGGAAATTCAATAGAAAGATGACATGTGATGCTAAGTCATATTTGGACCCTCTGAAAATGCTCATGTCTCCAACCAAATCAAATCAAATGTATTTGTATAGCCATAAACAAGTAAACAAGGCCTTCTGTGAAGCCACTGGCATGCTATGTTTTCCACATAGCGGGACCAACTGTGGATGGCTTAGAAAGCCTGAAGGAAGACATTTGAAATCCTGCAGAATGACAAATCTGGCAGTGACGAGGAGGCCTAGTTCATGGTGCATAATCCATCTGTTCCCAAAATACAGCTACAGTGGAGATGATCTATTCTACACCTCGGCGAAGTCAGAGGAGAGGATCAATCCTGTGGTACTGTATCTGGTGTATGCATGATACATTTGGGTTAGGGTTAGCTAGGGTTTGGCTATTTGATACCAGCCATATTTGTCGTAAACTGCAATTTGGAAAAAATCCTGTTTATCTTACGTGAAACGTGTTTATTTCCTCCTACCATTTGTCACACGACATCATGAGAGAGGTATGGCATGATACTGACTCTATCTTATTCAGCGGTCAGAGGGTTATTTAATTACTAGTAGCATCTCGCCTCTGCCCGTCTTGATACCCTCCGGATCCTGTGGAGCGCAGGACCACAGGGCTGCTTTGATATTAGAGGGAAATATATTGGTTGTCTCTCTTTGAGTCTGTCCCTTGTGATCTTGACAGTAGTGTGTGTGTGTGTGTATTTGTGCACGTGTGTGTGTGTGTTTGAGCGCACGCCTGCGCGCGCGTCCCCTAGCATGTCTCCTTCGCTCGCTCTGCTTTCGGCGAGTTTCTCATTTAAAGAAAGCAACACACGGCGAGGAGAAACGTGTGTCTTTGAAAATCCTGCAGGGTGGAAGCTTCCCGCCTGCCACACAGCACGGCGGGTCTGCTTGATGATGGGTCTGCAACAACACCTAGCGTGTTAGCCTAGCCGGGCGGGCGTCTCCCAAAACCGTAACCCTGTTTACCTACAAGCCTTTGTTCTTTCCTACCCTTTCTTCTCACGTGCCTTTTTATCGCCCCTGCTGGTCCAACCCCCCCCCTTCTCCCCCCCCCCCTCTCCGTGTGGATCCACAGCTAATGCTGTTTGGGTTATATCCTCTCCTCTCCTGTCCTCTTCGCCTCTCCTCTTCCCTAGCTATTATATCCTGCACTCCTCTCCTCACGTCTCATCTCTCGCGCTCCTCTCTCTCTCCAACCTAATATACCCTCCTCCTCCCTCGCCCGTTCTCCTCTCCTCGCTTCTCATCTTGGGTCCTCCTCTCCGCTGTCTAATATATGCCCTCCTCTCGGTGGCTGTCTCCCTGCATCCTGCTATTGGGATTCCACTCACGCTCGTCTGTCTAATTAGACTGAAGCAGAGGAAAAGGGAAAAGAAAGAGTCCTCTGTTATCACTCCCCCTCCTCGTGTCCTCTCCTCCTTCCCTCCTCGTGTCCTCTCCTCCTTCCCTCCTCGTGTCCTCTCCTCCTTCCCTCCTCGTGTCCTCTCCTCCTTCCCTCCTCGTGTCCTCTCCTCCTTCCCTCCTCGTGTCCTCTCCTCCTTCCCTCCTCGTGTCCTCTCCTCCTTCCCTCCTCGTGTCCTCTCCCTCCTTCCCTCCTCGTGTCCTCTCCTCCTTCCCTCCTCGTGTCCTCGTCCTCCTTCCCTCCTCGTGTCCTCTCCTCCTTCCCTCCTCGTGTCCTCTCCTCCTTCCCTCCTCGTGTCCTCTCCTCCTTTCCTCCTCGTGTCCTCTCCTCCTTCCCTCCTCGTGTCCTCTCCTCCTTCCCTCCTCCCTTTCCCGCTCTCCCTCCCTTCCACATTCACTCTCTGCCATCAGCCTGATCACAGGAAGATATTAGTCATTGATTTATCACTATAAGAGCCCAATAATGCCTTCTGACATTCCAAAGCTAACACGTACAGACAGACAGACGGACGGACGGAAAGATACATAGATAGATAGACAGATATATAGATCGTTAGATATTTTTTTCATGTCATTCATACACAGAGCAGATCCGGAAATTCACCCTAACATCTTGGCTGGTCCTATCTCATTTCAATAGTCGACAATGAGAACTAATAGCAGGCTGCCATCAGCTTCTCAGCACATGTCTAGTCAGGGATGGACACTTTCATTTTCAAAGAAAACTATCTTTTGAGTGCTATTGTGTGTCTTCAAAAGGGCTAGCAGAACCAGTTGCAAACACAATTGTCTCCTCTCTTTGATTAGTAGGGATTAGGGGCCCGTTGTTTACCACAAAACTTCAATACCCCATCTCCATTCTGTGTGTGTGTGTGCGCTGTGTGTGTGTGTGTGTGTGTGGCGTGCGTGAGGGTCCCCAGTACAGGTACATATCTGCTGGTTAGACAGAGTCGCTAACAACCAGATCCTAGTGTGTTGTGTGGCAATATGAAGGCATAATGGAAATAACCAGCCTGGGAAGAGATAGACATGTGGGCGTGCTGTACTGTTGATGATAGCCTCCAGAGAAGCACAGGAAGAGACAGCGCGGGCAGGCAGCACGACACACACACTCAGAATGGATGGTAAACAAGGTCGTCACAATACTGGCGGTAGTGCTTTTTGGCATGTGTGTCCTTTGCAACTGGTTCTGCAGCCCGGGTTGAAGACACACAAAGCACTCAAGTATGTTTTCTTTGAAATGAAAGTGTCCTCCCTGACTAGACAGGTGCAGTGCGATCGACGAGCTTGGACGATGCTATAGCACCTCTATAGTTTCTCAGTGTCCGATTGAATGTGAGATAGTGACCGCCAAGAACTTCGCGGCGCCAACGCTTTCCGATCTGCTTCTGTGTATGATGACATAAAAACTTCTATCACGCACTGGGTTGTCTGTCTTCTATCTTGTATCTTCCGTCGTATGAGTCGGGGACAGAGGTTGTCTTTTCGCTGGGTTTCATCGGATAGAGGGAGTCGCGGGGTCTTGTGTCAACTCCACACTATGCTGTGATACTCGTGCACAGAATCGGTTATGCATCATGTATGTTATTGCTTGATATGTATCCGAAGGCTTATGGGGCGTGTGTTGTGAAAAAAAAAAAAAAACGTGAATGACTATCTAATGTGGAAGGTATGAGGTGTGTTGCCAGAGCTGTGACGACGGGGAGGGAGAGCGGGAAAGGGAAGGCAGGTGTGGAGGAGTGTTGGAAAGGGCGCGACTGTATCGGTGTTGACGAGTTATCAGTGGTTGCCGAGGAGGCCACAGGAGGGGCACGAGTGAGAAGGGGGAGACACGTGTGTATGTCAGAGGAAGGACCAGAACCAACGGTTGTCACACATGAGGGAAGGGGGGTTACGACTGTACCAGGAGGAGGGGAGACAAGGTTGTAGTGCATCGTGCTCTGCTTGGTATCTATCCGACCTCTCTTCGCCGATCAGTAGTGGGTTTTGCTTATATGTCATGTGGTCATGTATCTTTATAGGTTTGTGCGGTAGTATAGTAGAGCGATAGGAGTTTATGGTTTCAGGTGCGCCAAGGCTATTTAAAATTGAGTTAGTAGTGGTTGTGTTCTGTTCTGTTGTGTGGAGAGGTGTCAAGTGTGTAGGGCATCATGGTTGTGGTGTGCAGAGTTTGTAGTATTCATGTGTGTATGTACATGGTGATCAAGCTAAGTGACTATAAGCTCTAATACTGGAACGAGCGTGAGTGGAATCCCAATAGCAGGATGCAGGGAGACAGCCACCGAGAGGAGGGCATATATTAGACAGCGGAGAGGAGGACCCAAGATGAGAAGCGAGGAGAGGAGAACGGGCGAGGGAGGAGGAGGGTATATTAGGTTGGAGAGAGAGAGGAGCGCGAGAGATGAGACGTGAGGAGAGGAGTGCAGGATATAATAGCTAGGGAAGAGGAGAGGCGAAGAGGACAGGAGAGGAGAGGATATAACCCAAACAGCATTAGCTGTGGATCCACACGGAGAGGGGGGGGGGGAGAAGGGGGGGGGTTGGACCAGCAGGGGCGATAAAAAGGCACGTGAGAAGAAAGGGTAGGAAAGAACAAAGGCTTGTAGGTAAACAGGGTTACGGTTTTGGGAGACGCCCGCCCGGCTAGGCTAACACGCTAGGTGTTGTTGCAGACCCATCATCAAGCAGACCCGCCGTGCTGTGTGGCAGGCGGGAAGCTTCCACCCTGCAGGATTTTCAAAGACACACGTTTCTCCTCGCCGTGTGTTGCTTTCTTTAAATGAGAAACTCGCCGAAAGCAGAGCGAGCGAAGGAGACATGCTAGGGGACGCGCGCGCAGGCGTGCGCTCAAACACACACACACACGTGCACAAATACACACACACACACACTACTGTCAAGATCACAAGGGACAGACTCAAAGAGAGACAACCAATATATTTCCCTCTAATATCAAAGCAGCCCTGTGGTCCTGCGCTCCACAGGATCCGGAGGGTATCAAGACGGGCAGAGGCGAGATGCTACTAGTAATTAAATAACCCTCTGACCGCTGAATAAGATAGAGTCAGTATCATGCCATACCTCTCTCATGATGTCGTGTGACAAATGGTAGGAGGAAATAAACACGTTTCACGTAAGATAAACAGGATTTTTTCCAAATTGCAGTTTACGACAAATATGGCTGGTATCAAATAGCCAAACCCTAGCTAACCCTAACCCAAATGTATCATGCATACACCAGATACAGTACCACAGGATTGATCCTCTCCTCTGACTTCGCCGAGGTGTAGAATAGATCATCTCCACTGTAGCTGTATTTTGGGAACAGATGGATTATGCACCATGAACTAGGCCTCCTCGTCACTGCCAGATTTGTCATTCTGCAGGATTTCAAATGTCTTCCTTCAGGCTTTCTAAGCCATCCACAGTTGGTCCCGCTATGTGGAAAACATAGCATGCCAGTGGCTTCACAGAAGGCCTTGTTTACTTGTTTATGGCTATACAAATACATTTGATTTGATTTGGTTGGAGACATGAGCATTTTCAGAGGGTCCAAATATGACTTAGCATCACATGTCATCTTTCTATTGAATTTCCAACAACACGTGGATTACAGTCTTTCCATCAGTCATCAACATCAGTGCCATGATAGGATTTCATGTTCCCAGTATTTCGGAGGAAGTGACAAGATTTAAAAGAGTGATCTAAATGATCTAAGGCAAAAAAACAACAAAAAAACACATCTAAGGTGGCGCTCATAAATAATATAAAGGGCATGTGAGGGGAGCTGTCAGGGTGTGATTGAGAATAGCACACTTGAAAGAGAGATCATCCACCCACTTGTTTGAACTCTCAAACATCGAGGACCCCATTCCCATTCCAACACCTGTTTCAACACCCTCTGTGCAAAAGCTGCTAAATAAATCACGGAGCAAAAAAGTTTTTACTCCATGAACTGTCACAAACTTCACGGGTTAGCCGTAACCACCGCAGTTAGCATCTGTGGGAGTGGGTTTCCGTTGAGAGACCTTTAAATTGTTGCCTGGCAGATGTCTGCCGCCTCACTGCCAAGTAGCTCTTAAAGGGGAGCACTGTGTGAGACTAACTGAAGCCAATATGGCTGCCCTTTATTAAATCTTTACATCAAAGTTTTACTGGGTGGGCTTGGTTTTGTCAATACTCCCACAGCTCGGCCCCATTCAGCTGTACAATAAACAGGGTGGAACAGGCTGAAACGTAGGGTGAAATGCTTCAAACTAAATTGTTTTATTTGACTGTAAAGTAGTGAGGCAATGTGTGGAGTCTCTCCTGTTTCCCATTACAACCACACTTTCGCAAATGGATTGGTTGATGACGGTTCAACACAGGAAATGGTGGATATCGGACGCGTCACGCTGCTCTCGGTTCTTTCCTGGGAGCCCCCTGCTCCGAAACCAAACGCCACCTCCGCCCTGCGTGGATAATCCATCCAATTCAACTCCTCTCAGAGCCGTAATTAAATTGTCCTGACGATCAGGGGGCTACAACCGCGTGGAGGGATCAGAGGACCGAGGCCCACACGACTGAACAAGTCCCTTTACGCCCGGGTCTTAGAAACACGCCTCAGCTGTCGCACACAGACGATGACTGACCGGACAGGAAGGACGGACGTCTCGGATGTGTCAGCCCGTCTCACGCCGTCTGAAACCTCGCCCTGATCACACAGACGAGACACATGTTTTTTAATGAGCGAGGCAATTAGGCTGCGATGCAGTCGGTTCCGCGTGCGTGTGTGAGATTGTTCATTTCAATTACAGGGCACGTCGCTTTCTCCTTCGCCTCTGTGGGGAAATCTATCCCGGCTCTCTCCTGTGTGAGAAAGCATAACAGTGGAGAGGTATATTTAGGCAGGCCTATGTCCAACGCCCGACACGTTTTGATAAGACACACCTTCACGAACACCTTCACGAGCGCCCACAGGAGGGCGAGGAGGGGAGAGAGACACCGGGACAGACATCTCTTGAAACCGCCTGAGGAGACGAGGCCCAGATAATAATGGTTTGACTCAGTGGGCCTGTGTAATGCCAGTGTTATTGTCATTGGAAACAAGGTCTCGAGAGCAGTCATTCGGAGCAACACACTGTCATTTTGTGTTCATCGTTCACAATTGGACAGACTGAAGCGCTCGAGTGGGGAGGGGGGGGGGGAGGATAAAACAAAATTAATCTAACAAGCTTTTTGCTTGTTAAGTGCTCACTCTGTCTCCAGCTGAATGACAATGATGAGGCTCCAGCTTACCAGCATCCACACGCCGTTGTGAGGAGAATAAATGAATACGTGATCACGCCGCGCAAACCCCAAAAAAACAAAACAAAAGCAAATAGAGGAATTAATTGTGGGAAATGAATCCCCTGCATGGTCAGATGAGTCACCAGGCTTTGCTGAGGCAGGAGCTGTGGAGGGGTGAGGGAGGGAGGGAGGGTCAAGCGGCCTGGGCTGTGTGTGACCGTCTGTCTGTTCACTGAGCTGAGGAGCTGAACAGTCTGGCCACGGCTCCTAGCAACATCCATTCTGCCACTCCCTGGTGTTATGTTTTGGCTGCGTGGTGCAACGGCTAAACACTCGCCAGGACAGACAGAAGTGACAGAAAGAGAGAGACACACAGAGAGAGAGAGAGAGAGAGAGAGAGAGAGAGAGAGAGAGAGACAGTGGAAGAGAGACAGATAGTCAGATGTCACTTTTTCCCTGTGATTTGCCTCTGGCCCCTTATTCCTGAGAGCAGGTGTTACATCATAGCTCGGTTCCAGTGTGTTGAAGCTACGGGAGGGGTCAGGTAGCTAGCCAGAGTTTAAGAAGTCTAGCATGGGACCAGAGCTGCTTTTGGGAAAGTTTACTGCAGTCAGAGTTCTTAAGAATAAATACATGTTTATGCCTCCTTCCGAACTGTGCGGGGGAGATCAAAGAAGGAAGCCAGACCCAGATCAGCCTTTTACGCAGACCCTGAGCAGAGCATCAGAACCCTTGTCTACCCAGGGGGCGCTTGCCGCTTTCGCCCCACCCGCCCGCACCGCCCGCCCTGCCCGTCCGCGGCGCCTGGCACGGGGCTACAAAGAGACGAGGCCTCCTGGTGTGGGCTCCTCTGATGGGGAGGTGATAAAGACACACGCTGCTCCTGCCAACTGCCTGTGAGTCACACGGGGGAGGGGGGCGGGCGCGAGGGGAGCGAGCGAGGGGGAGGCGAGCGAGGGGAGCGAGCGAGGGGAGAGGGGAAAAAAAGAGCGGAAATGGAGGCGAAAATGGCAGAGCAGGAGAGGGCAGCGCTGTCTGGCTCCGAGCGGAGCGGCTTTGAATGTTGATGATGACAAGCCGTTGTGACGAGGGCTCGTGGCGTCCGCTCGTCCTTCAGCCACACGTCTGGTTTAGGATCCACCCCAGAGGGCTCTCTCAGGGAGATCTCGAGACACCCCACCCCCTCTCGCCAACCCCCTTTTAACCTAACTCTATCTTTCTGTCCCTGCCTCTATGGTAAACATACCCAGGACTGACTGGAGCCGGCTTAGGAAAGCAATTGCTCTGAAGCAATTGTGTTAAAGACGTCAAGGCTGTGTTCATAGCAACGGGTTTTTTTTTGTTTTGGGGGGGGGGGGCATGGGTGTTGTTGAGAAGCGGCCACAAGTGAGAGTGTGAAGTAGCGGAACAGAACAGAGAGTGAGGCAGCTCTGACTCATCCTCACAGGGAGCGCTGCTGCCTCCTCTGACCTGACAACGCCGTCTCACCTGAGCGGGTACCGTCAACCTACCCAGCTAGAAAATGGCCGCCGGGCTCCTCGACAGCGGTGCCCTCGATTTCTAATGTGCGCACGTCTGTTCTGACGGGTGGCTCATCGAACGCACAACTACCAGTGACCTTGGGGCCAGCACAATGACCTTGACAGAGGACACGAATCTCAACGTGGGTTATTTTGGACTGCGTTAAGCGAACAGTAATACTGATTCGAGTGAGGGGTTCAGGCCATCTGCGTGTGATGTTTCAAACACAGCAGGGCAGAAGGGCACGCATGCAAGCGCCGTCACACTGAGCTGGAATGGCTGGTAGCCTACTCAGTCATGTTTGTTTGTCCCCGAAGTGTCGGAGAAAAGCCGTCAGTGCAGCGGTATCTTACAAATTATCAGCATTTCTGTATTATTGACTATTTCCCCATGCATTGTTGATGACTTGAAAATAATAGTGATGAGCCTTGTTGTAAATGGAATTCGGAATAGCGATAGAATAGCAGAAAGAAATAGGAAAGCGTTGCAATGTGTGAACAAGCGAGAGGCAAGATTGGAACATTAAAATGCACCTCGGAGCAAAATACTCATTATGTTTTTACACTCGTACAGTCTGAGAGGGAACGAAGAAAAAAAACATCCCAGCATTATATGAGGCGAACACTTGAGATTATCGGGTTGAAATATGCGAATGGATTTAAATGTACGGAATTCTTTCAGAAGGCGTCCTGTTCTTTTCTCTGAAGTGTTTCATGAATAAGGAGAACATAAATGGGGAAGGTATTTAAGCATGACAGTGGTCCGGGAATTACTTAAAGCTACAAAATAGTGCTGTCAGAAGTCTTTTTGCTCAGTCACAGAGCTCAGGCTAGACACTGACCTGGAGTACATGCATAAATGTATGAAAGCATGTATAAGATATAGACATATTTACATATAGACACAGTGTTGGTATAGCACAGATTATCCATTCCCCCTCACGACTCTCATCTGAACCTGTCAGAGCCACCATGTTGTCATCTCCCTTGGAAACGCAGGGGAATCTGTCCTCTTCCCAGTAACAACAGGGCATGGTGCCGTAATGGAGACACAGGAAGCGCAGAGGAAAGTTTCCGTGGTGTAACTTGGCAGTTGTAGAAATCAGGAGTGGGTCCATAACCAAACATTCATTAAACATTTGGCAGGAGGGCAGCACTGGGTTTCAGACCCATTACTAAGTCTGCCCTCCCTCCCTCCCTCCCCTCACCCTTCCCCTCTCAACCCCCCCTGTACTTCGACCCTCTCTCCCACCATAATTCCATTTCTCTCGGAAAGTGTGGTCGGTGGAATGGAATTTCAAGTGGCCGCTCCACAGCTGGCCCCCGTGTGATTGCTTGGTTGATAAGCCTCTTTTTATTCCTCCTTCACTCTACCTGTCCCTCAATCCCCCTCTGCTCTGCTCTCCTCCCTGCTCCCTTCTACTGCAGGGATCATCCATGTGCGCTCCACTCCAAGCCTGTCCCGCCCTAGCCTGTCCTAACCTTTCCCCGTTGGCCTAACCTCTCCTAACCCCTCACTGCTGTCCTGGCCTGTCCTACTAGTGTCCTTACTGTCACTGCTGTCTTCGTCTGTCCTGGCCGTTCCCTGCTGTCCTAGTCTGGCTTTTCAGCCTAGTCCTGGTGTTCCTCTGCTATGCTGGTCTATCGTAGTCCGTTCTAGCGTGTCCTAGTCTGCCCTGTGTCTGCGCTAACTCTGTTCAAGCCTGTACTAGCTTGTCCTTGCCTGGAAACAGATCATCAGTGCTCACCCTGCCCCTGTCATGCCAGCCAACAAAGGCAAGCATAACTAATGACTACAGATGTGACCTTTCTCTCTCTTTGTTTCCGATCTTTCTATCACTGTGTGTCCTGTCTTGTGTTCAACCCCCACTTCTCTTTGTTTTCCTCCTCCTCCTCTTCATCACTGTTCTCCCCCTCCATCCTCCTCCTCCTCTTTTTGTTAACCTTTTCCCTCTGCTTAGGTTCAAAATCCACCTTAGAATCAGAGAGAGGCCTGGACTGGTGAGAGACCTTTTAGTGCCCTTCGAGGAACCTTTTAAACGCAGCCTGTTACAGAGAGAGAGAGAGAGGGAGAGTGAGTGGGGTCTCTGGATAGCGTCCTGGCTCTCTGGAGGTCCCAGAAGGGAGGTTTACTCTTCCACAAGCTTTCCACATCGCTGGCCAGACATTGTCTGTTAAGAGGGGGCAGCGGAGGTGATGGTGATGAGCAGGGCATGTTATCTGGACACAGAGACCTCTCCGTACTCCTACACCTCCTAATTGACAGGTGGGAGTGAGAGGACCTCTCTTCTCACAGGACCATTTGGTGACTGTCCCACAGACTGCCAAACACTTTGTGTATTGTGTGTGTGTGTGTGTGCATACAGCATGTACGCACACACACACACACACACACACACACAATACAGGCCCTGGAGCAGAGCCACGTCAACAGGCCTGTCTGGCTTAAGCTAAGCACAGGAAGAAACTCTTTAGATACCAGCTAAGAGCTGTCATTTGGCATCTATTACCCTACTTTCCAAAAACTTGCAGGCACAGTGTTGCAGCTGAAGCACCCTCTAAATATAGTCTGGAGAAATGGAGCATAGCCTCCAGACTGAGGGGCAGGGAAAGCTGGATCCTACCCAGAAGCCAGGGCACTGGGAGCCCTCTTTACTGCCCCCCCACCCCCCAGACCATCTCCTTATGGCAGGAAGAGCAACTGACAGCTTCCCATCTTTAACCACCACCCTATGGGGGACTGGCGGGTGCCATGCAGTCCAGCTTGGGGCCATGGTTTGGGCCCTAATCAAACATTTTGTTTGAGCAAGAATTTCCACCTCAATCAATTAAGTCCGGCAGGGTCACCGTCCCCCTTTAAAGAAACGGAACTCTGCGATGATTTATTCATCTCAAAGGGCACTGGTGTTTTAATTAGTCAGGAATCTTGTTCTGTTTTTCAGAAGTGGTTCAGTGATTGAGTTCAGCAAAGCACACAGCTCAGGTCAAAATTGGCCACTCTGTGTTGTTAAGTGTTTTCTCTCAAACACGCACACACATGTGCGCAGACACACACACACACACACACACACACACACACACCTTGCGTTTCTGCCTCTGTGTCTGTGTGTGTCCTTCCTGATGCTCTCCTGATGTTGCTTAGAGATTTACAAAGCCTCATTTGGCCCCCGTCCTTCATCCTGCGTGTCATGATTGATATTCCCCCCTGGCATGGTCTCCCTCTTCTGTGTCTGGGGGGGCCCCGAACCCTAACCCTCACCCTAATCCTCACCGTAACCCTCACCCTCACCCTAACCCCAGCTGAAGACACACTGTCCTCATCATGGTGTTTTATTACGGTGATGGAGGAAGCTGAGGGCCGCATGGGGATCAGGACCAGGAGACAAATCCAAACTGAGGCACGTTACGCAGGTGACACCGAGCCGTTTATCTGTCCCCGGATCGCTCCCCCCGCGCCCCTCCCGCGGCCCACTGAGTGTCCTCCCCCCCCCCCTCCCCCCCGCCCTCCCGCGGCCCACTGAGTGTCCTCCCCCCCCCCCCCCCCGCCTCCGCGGCCCACTGAGTGTCCTCCCCCGCCTCCCGCGGCCCGGTGAGTGTCCTCCCCCTCCACCGCCCTCCCTCTGTCTGCTCTGACAGTCCCTGTTCAACCTCAAGAACCGTCAGGCACATCATCTGTCTCTGCTTATCTCCAGCCCTCAGTTTCTCCGTACAGACAGGGTGTCACAACTCATATACTCCCGTCACCTCCCCCCACGCGCCCGCCCCCTTGGACCCACACCCCTTCCAATCGCCCACCAGACGATGGAGTGGCACGTGCAGTCTATTCATGCATAAGCAGACTCAACGTCACGAGTGAAGATTGTAGCGATTTCCGCCTGTGTTAAGTGTCCAGGCCATCCATCAGGAGAGGCTGTGTACTGGGTGATTTATGTCTGCTTCTTCCCCGGGAGCTGAGAGGAGGATTCTGACACACCACTCTGTTTTTTACAGCCGGGAATCAAAATAATAAAGCGTGCGACAAAAAGAGCGAGTTCAAGGGCTTTAATTTTCATTTGAGAGTCATCTATCAGGGCCGGTGGCAGGAAGGCAGAGATAAACCAAGTTGATGTTGTTTCATAGCCGGTGGCGGCTGGCCAGGGGGCTAGGGGGGAAGAGGGGGGGGAGGGTCGGGGGGGGGGGGGGGTAAGATGAAGAAGGTAGAGTTCTTTGTCAGGCCGCCGGCTTGTCCTGACCTAAACACACAGTATGCACACGCACACAAAAGCACACACACACACCCACACATAGGCATGCACACATGCACACACACACACTTACACAAAACGCGTAGCGGGCGACCGATTACTCTGGACATCCTTGACGCTGTGATAACCATAATCTGCACAGGAATGATCCTCCTTGCAATGTTGTAATATCATGGACTTAATGACATGACAATAATCCGACACGGTGCACCTCCCCTGCCTGCTGCCCCTCTGTCGGGCAGAGAGCCGTATTTAACAGGCATGTAAACAGCACATCATTACACAGCATGGACATGTTGAGCAAAGGGGGCCATTCCAATCAGCAGGAGTGCGTTTGTGTCTGGTCACCGGCCAGCCTGCCCCGTTTGCTGATGACTCAAGACTCCGGGTCAATGACAACACAGAGGTGATAATGCTGATTAATACCAGACCCCCCCTCCACCCCCACCCTGCCAAATCCCCCATCCTGTGTCATGCTTGACATTTCACCAAGCGTGCTGTCTCCCTCGCTCTGATCCTAAACGACGAACAAAAAACACAACACCCGCCGTCGTGTTTACGCTCCTCTGCCTCGCCCCCGCCCCCCCCACCCCCCAACCCCCCCCCCCCACACCCACCTCATCTCCCCCTCTCCCTGCTTTTTTAATCTCAACCATAATCATTCTCTCATGATGCAGAGTGCAATCAAACGTCAACGTGATTACTGAAGCTGTGTCTGCAGAGACTCCCATTCTTCGCCCCAGCCCTCTCTGTTCCTCCCGCTGTATTACCCAGCTCTGGTTCCCATGCTCGGAGAGTACGGCTCATTATCCCACAGATGGCACTGCTATCTGCTGCTAGCGTGTCTATCTGCCTGTGTGTGAGCACAGCCGGGCTCCTCACAATCACCTCGGAGTATTCCAGAATAGGACGCACTTCTTCTGGCGATGGAGGAAGGGGAGCGTTGTTTTGGTCACCCAATCCTACCCACACACGCACGCACGCACGCACCCCCCCCCCCCACACACACACACACACGCACCCCCCCCCCCCACACACACACACCGCCCTTAAAGAACACAGCTCATTGATGGATGGTCTGGGGGCAGGGTGTGGTCCTCACAAGGACAAGTTGAATTGTCACACACACCACTGGCATAACAGCACACATACACACTCTCGCTTTAGACGTTGCTGGTGAAATCTGCGCTTACCTTCGAAATTCACCAAAGGAGTTTTCGTGTGTGTGTGTGTGTGGGGGGGGGGGCAGTTTATCGCCCGCCAGCTCCCTCTCTCTCATCCCCCATCCGTGCTTCCACAATATTGTGACAGTGTGCATGTCTTGCAGGAAAAACACACGCACATACACACCATGCCGGCTACCCACCCAATTTACACACCCTCGACAGCACACACACACACGCACAGGCAGACACCTGCAATTACCCCAAACACTCATGAAACAGGACTGCAGTGAGCAGAGGGAGGGGTCACTGGAGCAAGGGGTTGGTGCTGTAGGGTGGATGGGGATGGGGGGGGGGAAGGGGGGGGGTGCTGGAGGGGACAGACAAGCACCAGGCATCTGTTAGACTGCACCGGCCCGCCCTGGGTTATTTATTGCAGTGCTGGCTAGGAGCTCAGCGTGGCGTCTGCAAAGTGGGTCAGCATATCTACCTCCCTCCCTCGATCCCTCTCTCCTTCCCTCCCTACCGTCTCTCGCTCCCCACCCTCCCTCGGTGTCTCTCGCTCCCCACCCTCCCTCGGTGTCTCGCCATCTCTCCCGATACCGCACTCTACCCCCCCCTCCGTTCATCCCCCCTCTTCCTCCCCCTGTCTGCTCCCCCCCCCCCCCCCCCGCCCCCCCCCCCCCAGGTCCTCATTGGTTGCTCCCCCTCCAATCTCTCCTGTCTCTCCACCTCGGAGAGGACGGTGACAGCGAGAGGGAGGAGAGTGACGGACCGATGAAGTGAGAGAGGGAAGAGGGAAGGAGTAAGAGAGAGAGAGAGAGAGAGAAGATGAGAGAGTGAGGAAGGGAGGAGCAGAGAGAGGGAGGCTGTATTTGGGGCTGTGGAACAGACCCAGTATTAAACAGCAGGCTAACTCCACTGAAGCCCACACTCCCCCTGAGCTTCATTAGCTGCCGTCCGCTGTGATTCAGGAATCACATTAAAGATAATAAATGTGCAGGCCTCACCAGAGCACACACACACACACACGCAAACACGCAAGCACACATACACGCGTGCACACGCATACACACACACACACACACACACACACACATACACACAACAAGCACACATACACAGCTACTCTTCCTATCTCCATCTATTCCCCTGTCCTACCCCCCCCAACTCCCCAACTCCCTCTCTATCTCTCTTCCCATCACCACCATACTCCCCCATCTAAACCCTCCGCCCCTCCTCTCTACCCACCCTTGCTGCTCAAAGAGCCCCCCCCCCCCCCTCGTTGCTGCCCCCCTCCCTCCCTCCGGGATCCTGTGATCATCAGAGGGCAGGCTTCCAGAGGGCCTGGGCAGGCCACATCATCAAGGTGTGTTTTGTCTCCCAGCCGGGGCGGGTCCGGATCTGCCCGCCTCCTGGTCCTAAGGCCCTCCAGGTTCCCACAGAACCCAGATTAGTCTGCAGAGCTGCAGTGCTGATGTCAGATCATCCATACCGATCCCTTCCCACCCTGCTCCCAGGGTCCTAATCAGACTTCAAATCCCAGAAGCCCTTGGGGCCTGGGTGGGGCCACTGTCTGCGCTCTCACACGGTTGCTAGGATACCAACAGCAGATGTTTTAATCATAAGCACCTGTGTGAAGTTTGCACCTCTTATTCTTAGAGCGGATTTCAACAACACATCTGCATCGTTTCTCTGATCTTAGTTTTATTCCCGGTTGACAATACCAGCTGTAAACTGCGGTAGTGCAAACAGGAAGATCAATTCCACCACAAACAACCCGAAAGCTTTTTTAGGCTTTCTTACTTTGCTATGCTTTTACTGAAAAACAAAAAAACTAGAGGCATTTTTTACTTCTTTCCTTTTCAAAGTGCCAACACTGTCTTCTAAAACAAATCTGAAAAAATCGAATCTAGGCTGTGCAAAGTTGAAATGTTTCATATCCAGCTTACGGAAAACCCACACGCTCGCGTGCACCCAGCAGTGAGGGTGTGATAAGGCAAAATTAAGACGCACCAGCGACTCTAGCAGCTGTTTGTTTTCCAGAAGACACCCTGCTCTTTCTCCTCCTCCTCCTCCCCTCTTTCGAGCATCCCTCTCTCTCCCCGACTCCCCTCAGAACAACATGGAGGCGAGGCTGGTGGGGGGAGTGAGAAAGAGCTGGAGAAGGGATTGCAACCAATTAAGTGAGCGCCGCTACGCTTTGAAGAACTGCTGCACACAAGACGAAGCGGTGTGTTTGTAATCTAGCCTAGTGTCTCCCCACCGGGCTGTGCTCATCAATCCTGTCTGCGGCGGGTGGCACAGGGGCAGGGTGGGGAGAGGCAGTGGCGCACGCCACGGTCACTTCATCATGGCCCTGCACCAGCCGCCTGGAGACCCCCCCCCTGCCCCCCGGTCACTGCCACCTTCCATCTGGTGGCGCAGGAAATGTCAGTAGTGGCTGGTGCCCACCCCTGCAGCCCGCGGCAACACTGTGACCAGACCCTGATGGATGGGATGGATCTCTTGAATTGACCCAGGTCTGGGGTATTACTGTGTGTGTACACACACACACACACACACACACACACGCAGAGCCAGGTTCCACACGAGCCATGGAAACCCCAGCTCAGCCTGAGTTGTCACCATCTCTCAATCTGACACAGTGAGGCTATTTGGAGCTCCAGAGACTTCACAAAGACCTAAAGAAGAGCTGACCGTTGCAGCCAGATATACCAGAGGTGAATTGGATTTAGATGCTCACTAAGCAAGGCTTATGACACATGTGTCATGTTGTATAGATTGCTATGGAGAGTCTGGTAGGGTCAAGGGTTTGGGGGCATTAGTGGTGGCAATTGTTTATCTTCAAAGACCTTTGTGTGTGTAGGGGTCATACAGTCCTAGGATTACATGTGTGTAGGGTTCTGGAGGGCTGGGTGCCAGGATTACACCTCAGTGTGTGTAGGGTTGTGTAGAGCTGGGTAACAGCCATGGAGTTGTGTATGGTAACAGAGACAGCAGAGCAGGCCTACTGGCACAACTGTCCCCTGCCAACATCCCCCTCTTCCTCCTCCCCTCCTCCCTCCCTCTTCCTCCTCCCCTCCTCCCTCCCTCCCTCTTCCTCCTCCCCTCCTCCCTCCCTCTTCCTCCTCCCCTCCCCTCCTCCCTCTGTCCCCTCCTCCCTCCTCCCTCCCTCTTCCTCCTCCCCTCCTCCTCTTCCTCCTCCCCTCCTCCCTCCCTTTCTCCCTGGCATTTACTTACTGAAAGGCCGTGCAACCCTCTAATATCTTTTATAGGAAATCTCTTGTCCATCTGTCATTCTTTCATCTCTCTCCCCCCGCCCCAGAGGCCAATGGATATTTTCTCGGCTTCTCCTCGCTCTCCCTCTCTCTCTCCCTCTCTCTCTCCCTCTCTCCCTCTCTCTCTCCCTCTCTCTCTCCCTCTCTCTCTCCCTCTCTCCCTCTCTCTCTCCCTCTCTCTCCCTCTCTCTCTCCTGTCTTGCTCTTTCAGTCCCTCTCTTTGTCTTTTCCTTTCTTCTCCACTGCATGTCTGCTCAGGTCCTCAGCAGAACGGCAGCCCCTCGCTGTCTTCTTCATGGTGCGAGGTCCACCATTATCTCCGGTCGGTCATCTTGTTGTGGATAATCAGTGGCGGCAACTGACCTCCCTAATGACACAAAGGCAGACCCACACACACACACGCACATCCCCACGCACACACTGGCCTCCACCCTTTCTCCAGCTGTAATTACTCTTGCTTGTCTGGGCCCTTTTCTCCTAATTTGATCGTCAATAATGACAGGGATGAAACCAGCTAATTTTCACCCCCCAGCCAAGCTAAATAACTGAAATTGATTGCTTTGGCCCTGTCACCATTAGAGCGACATGGACAACATATTACACCAACAGGGTTTTCATTAGATAAACAAATTGTGTATGCATGTGTGTGTGTGGGAATGGGCGTGTGTGTCAACAAAGGTCAGTCCCCTCCACTGATTATCCAGAGCTGTGTGTGCGTGTCACATCCTGTATGGGTGTGGAAGCGACGAGACCAGCTGCTGGTACCTCGGAGATGGATCTGATGAGCTCTGTGTGAAGCTTGTGAGCAGGCCGGCCAACCAGGCCCCATACAGTACCTCAACATGATGTATCAATGATGGTTTTGAACACGTTCCAACACACGCTCTCCTCGCCAGGTAACAAAGAGGCGTTTGAGAAAGCCTCCATCAGATCGCGCCCGTGTTCGCCCTCACCGAAGCCAAACGCGAAACACCCCGACACCTCGAAACACCCCGACACCTCGAAACACCCCTCGAAAACAAACCACAAATGGAATTGTGCGGTGTGTGTGTGTGTGCGTGTGTATGCGAAGGGAGCTCTGGATGGTCCTGCGCCCTCAATGTGTCAGGTTCAAACCGTCTGAAGTCGCGTGACTTGGGGCCTGGGCGCGGAGTGACACGGGTCGCTATAGCGACGGAGACGGCGGCCCTTCCTGCCAGCGCCGTCAGACCTAATGGAGGCTGAGCGGAGCGCTCGCAGGACGCGCCCGCCACCCTCTCCGCCGGGATCGTCCTGTCTGTTCTCTCTCATCCCTCCGTCGCCTAAACACACATCTCAGTGTCATTAGATGTGTAAGCCAGCGCAAGGAGACAGATAGGGCTCGCCGGCGTAAATATTGACACCCGTAATGTCGCACTCGCCGACTATCCTGTCCCTTTTCTCTGTCGTTTCGTCTTCCAATTCACGGCTGGATTGGGTTTCCCTCGCCATGCATCTGACCCCCTCAATCCTGCAGGTCTCCTTACCTCCATAGTGGAACACGTGCCTTGCTGAGGCACAATGCAAACAGATCTTGAACGCGTTTCTGTGCGATAGATGGCCGGGAAAACCGGTGACAGCCAAATCAACATTGTGCCATCTTCGAAAACCTCCCCGCCCCGCCCCTACACACACACACACACAGACACACACCGCATCCTAATGATGGTAAGAAAAGGAGCATTTCAATAGGCCAGATCTGGCCCCTGTGTTGTGCTGCTGTGTCTCGCCTCATTAGGGTCTCTCTCAGCCATCAGACGGAGGCAGTCTGCCCCAGGGGGAGGCAGGACGGGGCCGCAGGACGGGGCCGCAGGACGGGGCCGCCACCGCGCACTGCCCTCCACGGCTCCACGCCCATCACGGCTCCACGCCCATCACGGCTCCACGCCCTCCACGGCTCCACGCCCATCACGGGGCTGAGCATCATGACGATGGCGTCATTTCAAATCAACATTTCTGTCTGGAAGTCTTTCCGAAGCTCTCCCAGTGAGGGCCGCCGAGGACCCTGGATAAGAGAGCCTGTTAGCCCACAGCCTCGTCACATGATTGCGGCAGCTGAGCAGCTTGTTAGGGGAGAGAGACGATCCTGGCGTGAGCTCCGGTCGTCCGCCACTCAGGGAAACGAGGAGATGAGGTGTGTGTGTGTGTGTGTGTAAGGTTGTTGGGGCGGGGGCATTAACCTTGGGTAGGCACACTACACACAAACACACCCACACAAATATTTTGTGTCTGAGATAAAGGAAAAGGTTCCAAAGTGGGAGAACGTTCCAGCTGTGTGACGCGACTGTTCTCCAGGGCTAGAACGCTGGAGAAGCAATGTGGAGAGAGGAACATGGTTAGAAAACCCTTCTTTAGAATTGGACGTGAACACAATTGCTGCAGACAGCCCTCCCTTTGATGCAAGGAGAGCTGAGGTCCAGATAGGGTTCATTTTTTTTCTTGGTGATTTTCCACGCTCTTTGGAGACACATTGGACTTGTATAAAGAAGGGGGGGGGGTGGTGCCCCTTGTCCTAGAGGGTTAGTACAGTTTCAGACACAAGTAAAGACCTGACGGAGAGAGGCAGCCTACAAAATCAAACCAGGATTTAGAGTGTTACAGTAAGATAAAAAAAATTACGATTAATATTATTCCCATTATTTCCAATTTTAAAGGCTCATATTCTTTCTTCAGTTGATGTCAGTCTTTGTACTTGGGCAGTGCGTATGTGGGTATATAGGTATTGGTTGGGTGAGATATGTGAGGATTGTGAAGAGGGTGCATAATGTACATGTTTATAGGGCCCTGTGCTGTAGATGTAATGTAATATAAAGAGCCATAATGAGTGTAAATGTGAGGTCTATTCACTCACTACGTTATAAAAACGTTGGCAGAAGTGAGAAACAAAGAAAGAGGGAGAGAGAGATGGGTGGTGATGGAGAAAGAGAGAGAGAGAGGGGGGGAGGTGAGGAGGAGGAGAGAGAGGGGGGAGGTGAGGAGGAGAGAGAGAGGGGGGGGCAGGAGGATTATAGCTAGCAGATGTGAGACTCAGGAGGAACACAGGTGCGGGTCAGTCTAACGAGGAGCCAGAAGGGGGGGGGGGGGGGGGGGGGGGGGGGGGAGGGCATGTGGACTAAACTCCCTCATCTGTTGCCTTCCCTAAGATGATGAGTCCATTTGGGAGAGGGGGGGTGGGGATGGGCAGCTCCATTTCAGCATGAGTACGTCCGTCCCTACAGGGCCAGATGGAATCCTGGGAAGCACTGGTTTGTGACATTGGCACTGACCTGGAGGAAATGCCTTCTGCCGACTGGCTGACTGGACTGGCTGGACTGGCTGGACTGGCTGGCTGACTGACTGACTGACTGGCTGAACTGGCTGGCTGGCTGGCTGACTGGCTGACTGGCTGACTGGCTGACTGGACTGCTGACTGGCTGACTGGACTGGCTGGACTGGCTGGCTGGACTGGCTGGTGGACTGGCTGGACTGGCTGGTGGACTGGCTGGCTGGACTGGCTGGAGCCTCGGAGGGAACAGGTAGAGCTCACGCTAGCTCAGGTGTCTTTAAGTCTAGCGTGTCTATCAGACTAACCTAGCCCAGCCTAGTCCAGCCCAGCTCAGCCTAGTCCAGCTCAGCTCAGCTCAGCCTAGTCCAGCTCAGCTCAGCTCAGCCTAGTCCAGCCCAGCTCAGCTCAGCCTAGTCCAGCTCAGCTCAGCCTAGTCCAGCCAGCTCAGCTCAGCCTAGTCCAGCCACCAGCTCAGCTCAGCCTAGTCCAGCTCAGCTCAGCTCAGCCTAGTCCAGCTCAGCTCAGCTCAGCCTAGTCCAGCCCAGCTCAGCTCAGCCTAGTCCAGCTCAGCTCAGCCTAGTCCAGGCCCAGCTCAGCTCAGCCTAGTCCAGCTCAGCTCAGCTCAGCCTAGTCTCCACCTGTTCTAAGCATATCTACATGTGGCTGCTGCTGTAGGTACTAAGACCTGTTCTGACAGACATACACCCTGGTGCCAGGCTCTCAGAAGGCCCAGAAAGTAATTACAGCCATCTAAGTGGTAATGGGAAATCTATGTCACACACTGAGTCACACAGGCTCAGGTCTAAAAATTGCAATCAGCCTGGATTTCCCATTAGATACAGACAAGGCTGTTGTTGTGTCTCCAGCTGAAGTGCACCTGTGTGGCCAGAGATGTAGAGATGGAGTTCTTATCAGAAATGCTATTGTTATGCTTCTCAATTCTATGTATCTTGCCAGCTCCGTTTTTAGCTGAACACATGGCTGGCTGAGTGGGCATGCTCAGTGTCTCTCTTCAGCACGGGTCACGTTGATACATGGAGGATCGGTACAGGGGGCTGTGGGGTTTGGGAGAGGATAAAATGCATTTGCTTTCCTCTTTTTTGATGTCTCTTTTGTTTGACGTGCACAGTACAGCTGGGCTGCACAGCAAATGAGTCAGCTGGGGTCTTGTGAGGGAGGGTGTATGTGTGTTCCTTGCATTTGTGTATGAAGGGGGGCGGGTTGGTGTGTGCGCGCCTTGCATTTGTGTATGTAGGTGTGTGTGTGTGTGTACCTTGTGTTTGTGTATGTAGGTGTGTGTGTACCTTGTGTTTAAGTGTGTAGGGGTGTGTGTGTACCTTGTGTTTATGTGTGTAGGGGTGTGTGTGTACCTTGTGTTTAAGTGTGTACGTGTGTGTGTACCTTGTGTTTAAGTGTGTAGGTGGGTGTGTACCTTGTGTTTAAGTGTGTAGGTGTGTACCTTGTGTTTAAGTGTGTAGGTGTGCACCTTGTGTTTAAGTGTGTAGGTGTGTGTGTGTGTACCTTGTGTTTAAGTGTGTAGGTGTGTGTGTGTGTACCTTGTGTTTAAGCGTGTAAGTGTGTGTGTGTGTACCTTGTGTTTAAGCGTGTAGGTGTGTGATGGAGGAGTGAACTTGGATTTGTGTACAATCATGTCTGGAGTGGTTCTCGAGCACATGCTGTATCTGCCTAATCTCCCAGCATGCCGCTGTGCTGCAGGGGGAGGAGCTGCGCTTGGCGGTCTAGCGTGTTATTTACCTCAGCTCTAATTAGGACCAAAATGTCATGTACCTTCAAACAGCACACCTACAGTGGCCCCGCTCATGGACCAATTAACATTACTGATTACAGATACAAGCATGTCGCCCTCATTAGCTAAAAGAAATCATGCTAATTACTCTAAAGTAGTCTTGTATAGCATCGATCCCTGTGGCATTAATATCGGACAATTAATAGCTTTGAATCTGTGGTTGTTACGATCGTTTGCCTATAGGAGTTTTTCTAGTTCACTATGGGATAATCAGTGCAGTTTTCTGTTCGGAAATAATCTGACATGTTTGTGTTGTCAAGACCAAGTCAGCCAGCTAGCTTCTACCAACAACATGTCAACCTGTCTGCGAGCCTGTAGAGGTCCCTGCATGAGAGCCTGCAGGGTTGAGTTACAGTGAACGTGTAATCTTCCTTTACAAAAGCCTGGCCGGAATCAGGCAAGAGCTCAGTGTTGTAAGACGAGTCTCTCAAGAGTACAGTGAGTGTTTAAAAATAACAAGTCTGTATCTGGCGAAAGATTCCTCCTCTCTCTCTCTCTCTCTCTCTCTCTCTCTCTCTCTCTCTCTCTCCCTCTCCCTCCCTCTCTCTCTCTCTCTCTCTCTCTCTCTCTCTCTCTCTCTCCCTCTCCCTCCCTCCCTCCCTCCCTCCCTCCCCTCAGAGGGATGTCTGGAGAGATGGGTCACCTGGAGCAGAGAGATGGATGCAGTGTGTTGTGTGAGTCTATCCCTGGGTTTGACCTCTGAGTGGCAGGGGCTGTGTGGGCTACAGATGGCCCGCGTGCGCCTCGACGCTCATTGCTCACCCAGGTACCATTAATGCCACCCTGCCTCCCCCCCCCCCCCCACACACACACACACCAGCCGTGCCAACAGAGAGGGCTTAGACCTGGAAAGGGCCCAGCGGCCCTGGGCATCCGTCAGTGTAACTGGAGCGACACACACTGACTCATAAACGACCCCGTCCTGCCCTGCTCTCTCTCTCTCACAGCTGCGTAAGGCTGGGGTTCATGTAGACAGGTATATGATAGTGTTCACTGGGAGGCTGTGCTTGCTGAGTGTGGAGTGCGTGAACATATTATCAGCCTTTCACCTGCCCTTGGATCTGTTTTGGTGTTTTACTATCTTGGTACAGGAGTAGCTGCACCAGGGCCTTGTAAATACGACGATAAAACAGCGATAAAGAGAAGTTTAGGGTCTGTTTTGATAATTGTCTCTTGCGAATCCACTCAGAAGAGCTCAGCAAGCATATTCAGGCTCATTTCCACAAATGCTGTGTTTGCTGTTCATGGGATCCATTTCAAGCTGCTCCTACAGCATGATCGAATCTCCCCGCCGCCCAAACACTCTTTCTTTGTCTGCCTGTCTCTCTCGGACTATCTCGCACCCTCCCTCACTCTCTCTTTCTCTCACCCTCTCTTGCGCACGCGCTCCCCTCCCTCTCTCCCTCTCTTTCTGTCTTCATCCATCTTCCCCCTTTCTGTCCTTGCCTTCTCCATGTTATTCTTTCCCTCCCTCCCTCCCTCCCCTCCCTCCCTCCCCTCCCCTCCCTCCCCTCCTTCCTCCTTCCTTCCCTCCCTCCCTCCCTCCTTCCTTCCTTCCTTCCTCCCTCCCTCCCTCCCTCCCTCCCTCCCTCCCTCCCTCCCTCCCTCTCCCCCTCCCTCCCTCCCTCCCTCCTCCCTCCTCCTTCCTTCCTTCCTTCCTTCCTTCCTTCCCTCCCTCCCTCTCCCCCCTCCCTCCCTCCCTCCCTCCCCCCCCTCCTTCCCAGGACTCACGAGTCATCTCCCTGTTTCTCCCTCGCTCAGTCCTATACCCACACTCGCTCAGACAGACACACAACGCCAGTGCCCTGCAGCCAAGCATCTCCAATCACAACAGCTAGAAAAAACATGTGCCACAGCTTGAAGAGGCTGAAGTTCTGCACCCAATAAAAGCCATCCAGCCCTGCTAAGTGCACAGAGCCCGAAGCCCATATCAACAAGCACCAGTCGTACATAAACAAAGATTGAGACCAATGCTGTGTAGGGATAATTACAGTCGGATGTTGAAATACATTACCAGGTCCAAGTATTCATTAAGCCATACATGCATTTAATGTGAATTCACGCACAGTAATTGGTCTAGTATATGCAAATAACTCCGACTCAAAGCTATACGATCTGGCCTCTCCATATGTTGCGTCATTAGCTGGAGATCAAAGTCCTGGAGGGGTTCTGGCTGTGGTGGGTTTAGGATGAGGGAGAGTGCTCTGTAATTGTTGGGGTGGGACTGGTCTGGGATCGCTGGAATGGGCACTTGTCTATGCCGACAAGGTCAAGGGCTTAATGTGGCTTTGTTCAAATACAAATCAACGACAAACGTTAATGGAACGTGTTGCTGCTGTCAGATGACATCATCAGAAAGGTATCTGTGCTCTCTCTCTCTCATCCTGTCCCTGTTTGCCTGACAACAAAACCCTCTTTGATGTGCTTGACTCGTCGTCGCAGGAACAGGAGGAGTGTAGTGATGAAGACACACACACACACACACACACACACACACGCACACACACACACACACACACACACACACACACACACACACACACACACACACACACACACACACACACACACACACACAGGACACAGAGGGATGAGGCAGGCTCCCAGGATATTAATAGTGTCCATTCTGACATTCAGCCACACAGAGGGTAGACAGACAACCTGCCAATGATGGAGAGACGAGAGAGAGAGAGGCGCACCCCTGTTTGTTTCTTGGAGACAGGCGTGTGTGTGTGTGTGTGCATGCGCGTGTGTGTGCGCTACCATGGAAGGAGTGCAGTGGATGATGCTCATTGTCTTTGAAGACATCAACGGGAGATGAAAGGGCCCTCCTCTCTCTGATGACACCCCCCCCCCCCCCCCTTATTCTCCTCTTTCACTCCATCACTCCATCCATCCATATCAAGGTTGCCAACTTTGACCAGCCGGCTGGCGTAGCTATTTCACAATGGCATACACGTACGTCCATGCATGATGTATTTACATGGATTGGGAGTTCAAATGAGACAGAGACAAATGCCAGATACCTATTCCCAGGCCCTGCCTCCTCTCCCTACTCAAGCAACACCTGTCTTTCTATTGCCATGCACTGGCAGTGGCCATTGGCTCTTTAAAGGAAAATGGATCTTGCATAAGAGACTCCTGAGCTCTTTACACGCTTGTTGTCCCGGGGGCTTATGGGATGGATCCTTCCCAGGATCAGGTGTTCAAATCAGGCACTCGCACTGCTTCCTTTCCCCCTGACCCACCCTGCCCTCCCCTCTTTGTCTTAATCTCTCTCTTTCTCTCTCTCTCTCTGCCCCTGTTTGTTATTCCCCCCTATCTCTGCTCCTCTCTTCAGCTCTCTCTTTTTCTCTCTCTCGACGTCCCTGTTTTGTATTCCACTTCATGCAATGAATGTGGACTAATCGCTTTAACAGCAGCTTCATGTTGCGTTGGCCACAATTACAATGATTCCCTCTCCCCGGCATGAACTTGTGTGCTTCCTGAGAGGAAAAACAAACGGAGAAAAAAACCAAATAAAAAGGAAACCAAACAATTCTCCTTTTCACCAATTAGTCACAGAGGTCCTCCTTCAGCTCGGTTGTTTATGCGCCCGTCCGTCCCTGAAAACCTTCCCCCGGAGTGTGGGACTGGGAGTGGGAAAGGCCCGTGTGGCGGCCAGGAGCTGCAGCGGTCCTGGGGAGACATTGGGATGCAGAGCAGAGAGGAGCGTCGGCCCCGGATGTTGCAACGCCGGAGCAACAGAGAGAGGGAAGCTGTGTCTGCTCCCTCGCTCCAGCGCTGCCCTCGGGGGTCCCAGCCCGCGGACCACCGTGGGTCCTGATGGGTAATGCGGTTTCTATTAGGCGGTGTCTGCAGGCTCTCCTAGGCCTTGTGTATTACACAGGGGGAAGTGTACGCTTACTGGAGTGGGTTTAATTCCCTGCTACTGGGGCTTCAGTCCCTCCACAAACACACCCCCCCCCCCTCCACCGCCCACCCTCTTGCTCATTTCTCCCCTGCCAGCCTCGTCCTCCACCAGATTGGAAGGAAAGAATATTAGGTGTCAGCCTTGGGTTCTATTACCGGGGCCGGGGCAGGGGGGGCAGGGGGGGGGGGGGGGCTGGAAGGGACCAGAGGGGACAGGCGTAGCACGGAGGGCCCAGGATGCCCTCTGTACTTTCACATCCACTTCCTCCACCTTCTCCCTCTCCTCCTCCCCCTACCCTTCTACCCCCTTTCACCATCTCCTCCTCCTCCCTATCATCCTCCTCCTCCCCCTCCTGCCCCTCTTCCTCCCCCTCCACCACCACCTCCTTCCTCCCTCCCCCCTCCCCCCTCCGTCTCAGCAGGGGGAGGAGAAGGCGGGGGGGGGGGGGGGGCGGTTGTCCTATATTCCTCCAGCTCAGCATGGATGTCAGGGAGGACAGCAGCTTAGCCTGGCATCAGCCCTGACGGAGGTTAATGCCCCAGTGCCAACGGCCCGTCTGCAACCCCCAACGGAGATTAATTACACCCGGGCCTCTGCGTGTGTGTGTGTGTGTGTGCATGGCACTAAGTGTCTGATAAGTGACCTGATCCTGACGCGCCGATTATTTGTTTGTTGCTGATTTGTTGAACCACTGAAATCCTCCAGTGAAGCTACAACTGCAATACAGGGGATGGGGGGGGGGGGGGGGGGGGGGGGGGCTCTCAGGGAAACCAGCCCTTGAGGTTTCCACGGGGACCATGCTTACTTCTTTGTACATGAAGTGTGTGTGTGTGTGTGGGGGGGATTTGTCTCCATAGCAATGCAGTTTCTTAAACAATCCCACCTATGGTAAATAATTCATCCAGCGACGTACAGCTCCCTGCTCCGTGTTGCATATAAAACACACTTCACTGCGCAGGGGTGGGGGTGTGGGGGTGGGGGGGGGCTTCAACCAGCGTCCAAGGTGTGTAGCCGCTTCAAGGTCGATTAAAAAGACGGTCTCCACACGGCCACAGAGCAGAGGACGTGGCATAGAACACTTAATCCACATGAAATAAAATGAAAAGATGAAACAAGCCGCCCCCACAGGAGCATTAAGGGGCAGGGGGGAAACGCTACAGCTCAATACTACAACCTCCTCCAGTCACATGACTTCTACATGGCACCTGTAGCACTGCGGAGCTCTGTGCCAATCAGCTCCCTCAGGAAAGACATTTTTTATTTATTTTTGCAGGAGACTTCAGCTCCCTTCCTACAGCTTTTTTATTCAGCGCCAGACTCCCTGCGCTGGATCCCAGCGTGACGGCTGAGCCCGGGCTCTGAAGGAGGGATCAGGGAGGAGGATGAAGAGAGCAGAACACTGGGCGGTCAAGGACAGCCATGGGGGGGGGGGCTTGGATCCTCAGGCTGGGGGGGGGGGAAGTCCCACCCCCCATTCAGCTCCTCCCCCTGGTATAACTTGGTCCTATGAGAATCAGGGCATGCCATGGGATGATGGTACAGTCTGCTTCTCTCAGACCAGTACTGAGCCAGATGCCAAGAGAACAAGCCTTTGGTGTGTCGCAGCTTTGAATCCCCATAGCTGTGCAATCAGCCTGCAGTCACCAGGTAACTGACCCAGCCTGCAGTGGGAGGCTGTCGTCATGTCCTGCCTCAGTGAGAGGCTGTCTGCCTCAGTGAGAGGCTGTCTGCCTCAGTGAGAGGAGAGGCTGTCTGCCTCAGTGAGAGGAGAGGCTGTCTGTCTCAGTGAGAGGCTGTCTGCCTCAGTGAGAGGCTGTCTGCCTCAGTGAGAGGCTGTCTGCCTCAGTGAGAGGCTGACTCAGAGGTCATCCATCTGAGCTCCACACAGCTGGATGACGACTTGGGATGATTCCCTGGGACGCAGCCCTCCTAACAGCCTGGATGAGGACCAGGACTGGCATTTCCTGCTCCTCAAACTACTGGCCAGTCAATTCAGTGGCTGCAGTCTCTTATCACGTATGTTTTTTGTTGCACCATAAAAATGAGCAAAAAAGGTCAAGGCAAGAGTCTCCACCGAGTAAAAACAAACTTCTGTTCAGCCAGCATGCCAGCTCCAAATGAACACGAAGAAACTGGACGTCCTCCATATTCCCTACCACAGTGTTGGTAGAAGTGTTGTGATCGCTGCTGGCTTGGTTAGCTACTCTGCTGTGTGTGCGTGTGAGCATGTGTGTGTGTGTGTGAGCATGTGTGTGTGTGTGTGTGTGTGCACACTGTGCGCTCAGGTGTGTGTGAGCGGAGGTATGATGGCTGACAAGACAGCAGGGGCTTCTAAAGATGACCTTGAAATCTCTTATGACTTGCCTCAGTCGCTTTGTTGATCCAACTCTGCTGCAGCTCTCCGACACACACACACACACTCACACACACACACACAGCTGACAATGGCCGTAAGGTAGGGGGCCTTAAGCTTCTCTCTTCCTCCCTCTATTTCTATGTCACCATCTGCCTTTCCTCCATGTATTCCTCTTTCTATCCTTCATTTCTTTCATTTGCCCCCTCTCTGTGTAGCTCTCCTCTCCTTTACTTCTTTGTCTTACTTTATCTCTCATTTCACCACCCCCCCTATCATCCGCCATGCCTCTTTCCTCTGTCTTGGACCACCTCCCTTCCCTCCCCTGCCCTGATCCTCCTCTCTCTCTCTCTCTCTCTCTCTCTCTCTCTCTCTCTCTCTCTCTCATCTCTCTCTCTCTCTCTCTCACTCTCTCTCTCTCTCTCTCTCTCTCTCTCTCTCTCTCTCTCTCTCTCTCTCTCTCTCTGTCTCTCTCTCACTCACTCACTCACTCACTCACTCTCTCTCTCTCTCTCTCTCACTCTCTCTCTCTCACTCTCTCTCTCTCTCTCTCACTCTCTCCCTCTCTCTCTTTCTCCCCATGCCTCCTCTGTGTAGGTCCTCTGGAGGCTAGAGGCTCTATTAATAGCAGGCCAGTGCAGAGGGGAGGGAGGGAGGATGGGAGATGGGGTTGGGGGAGAGAGGAGAAGAGAGGGAGGAGGGCAGTGCAGAGGGGAGGGAGGATGAGAGATGGGGTTGGGGGAGAGAGGAGGAGAGAGGGAGGAGGGCAGTGCAGAGGGGAGGGAGGATGAGAGATGGGGTTGGGGGAGAGAGGAGGAGAGAGGGAGGAGGGCAGTGCAGAGGGGAGGGAGGATGGGAGATGGGGTTGGGGGAGAGAGGAGGAGAGAGGGAGGAGGGCAGTGCAGAGGGGAGGGAGGATGAGAGATGGGGTTGGGGGAGAGAGGAGGAGAGAGGGAGGAGGGCAGTGGGGGGGCAGGGCAGCACCCGTCTGCTGTGAGGGTACAAGCATGGCAGCCTGTTGCAAAGCTCCGTGTCTAGAGGGCTCAACAGAGCACACACACATACACATACATACACACACATACACACACATACACACATACACACACATGCACACATACACATACATACACACACATACATACACACACATACACACATACACATTCATACACACACATACACACATACACACATACATACACACACATACACACATATACATACACACACATACACACTACAATACACCCAACAGACCGTTCCTTGACTGTTGGAACTACGCACTTCTGATCCTTGATCTTCTGCTGTACTTTGGATAAAAGCATCTTCTGAATGAATAAAACACGAATGTAACCATCTCTGCTGCATTGTACCATGTGCAAAACCTGTGGGGGTTTAAATACTGCAGGTTCTAGAATCACAATTGTGGAATGGTGGGATTCCATTGCGGGACAGCTAATTGTTTGCTTCAGAACGCTACCGACCTTAAAAGCCAGGCTTCATCTTCGTTTCAGATGAATAATATCAGATGAGGAACTAGCGTGGCATGAATCTGCATATGTGTCTTTCTTGGAGCATCGAAAAGACTGTATGCTATATGCTAATGAAAACATAGATGCTGTCCAGTAGAGAATGTCAGACAGTCCCGAGCAGTTTGTTCGTCTATGAGGACGGGGCTTCCAAAGAACTGCTTTTATCTTCAAGAGACAGACCACCCTGGGAGACTGAAGCTCCCATTAGAAAGTAGGGACAGTCATAGAGTTTAGGAGTGAGTGGGTGGTTAGGGGGGGTTCAGGATGACAAAATAAGAGTTGCTGATGCCCCCGGGATGAGCTCTCTGATTGGGGGGTGAGGTGGGAGGGGGAGGGGGGGGGGGGGGGGTAGAAACCTCGGTTATTCAATAATTTGGACACAGATCAAAAAAAATGGTGAGCGCCTGTATATATATTTTTCGCCTTGAAATTAATTGGTTTTCTGCTTTTTTTTTTCCTGCTTTTTTTTTCATTTTCCGAAAGATGCTCATAAGTGGCTGTTGCAAAGACGGGTGAGGGGGGGGAAGAGGATTCATTTTTTTCCCACTTAGTGTCAAGGAGCGAGTAAAGGGTGAGAAGGAACCATTAACAATCTGTTAATGGTATAGGAAAGAGGATGCCTTTTTGCCTCTACAGTAGCTTATATTGTTGAGCTTAAGGCAATTCAGACAACTACGACCCGATGATCGAACAAAACAAACTGCCCTGTGGATAGCTTCCCTGAGTGTCTGTGATTGCAAGTGTGTGTGTGTGTGTGTGTTGTGCACAACATGATCAGTTCATCAGGATCCAGGAGTTAATATGATCTTTAGCTTGGGGGGGGGGGGGTGGATGTGCAGCTACAAGACAGAGACTGTTCAGTCATAGATCAGATGGCTGGCAGATTGTAAAAAAAAAGAAAGCTCACGGGTGATTAAATGGTGCCAGAGACCTCCTCTGTCCACATCTCTCTATCTATCTCTCCCTTTTTCATTTTCTCTACAGTACATGTGCTCTTCATGGGCTACTTCTATAACACACAGATGCAGAGGAACACACACACTCCATCCCTCCAACCAATCTTGAAGGATGTGTCCTGAATTTAAAATATTCATGTTCATGTTTAAGCTGCGGTTCAGTATGTATGTGTGTGTGTAAGAGGGAGTGAGAAGAGGAAAGAAAAGAAATATATAGAGAGAGAGAGAGAGAGAGAGAGAGAGAGAGAGAGAGAGAGAGAGAGAGAGAGAGAGAGAGAGAGAGAGAGAGAGAAGGAGTGAGGGGGAGATAGCGAATAAGAGAGAGAGGGGGAGGTACAGAATAAAAAGAAAGAGAGAGTTAAGAGAATTGCCATTGGTGATGCAGGAAGACCTTTCAATATTCTTCCAGTTTCCACCGAAAACCACATGAAAGAGAGTCACAACATAACAACCCTTGCCCAGGCTTGTTTGAAGTACATGCTTTGATTGCTGTGATTGTATTCTTACATTACTTCACACTTTGTTCCTGCATGCACAAACCCTTCCAGTCCTCAGGTGTCTGTGTGTATTACGTGTGCATATAACACGCGTGTGTATGTGCCTGTGTGCATGTGTGGACTTGTGTATGTCACCAATTTCTCTGTTCTCTCTATGACTGTGTATGCGTTTCCTGCCTGTCAGTCATCCTATCCCATCGTTCTTCTCCTTCTGTTATGGACTCACTCCCCTCCTTCCCTCCACCTCTCCATTCCTCCATCCTTACGTCCGTCGAAACCAAACATTGGTGGCACTGTTGTGGATTCAGTTGTGAGCACCTGAGAATCCATTAGCAGAGCTGGGAGACAAAAGAGAGGAGGCTAGTCCCTGCAGTAGAGCAGCCAAAAATAATGTGCCTCATAGACACACACACACACACACACACAACACAACACCCACGATGGATAGGGATTGGATGTGGTGACTGTATTGCATCACCCCAGCTGGCTTGGCCTTTTCACTCGGGCTGTTGTGAGAGGCGTGATACGCTTTCATGTAGGCCCCATCTTACTCCAACATCCAGAATGCCGAGCTGTTTCAGCTGACGCTCTGCGGACCAGAACACTTCCTGGGACACATGCCGTGGAGTCTGGGGGTGCGGGCGGTTCTGCGACTAAACCTGCACCTGTTACTGTCCTCCTCCTAACCTCTTCTATTCAAGTGGCCGAGCCACCAATCCTCAATGTAGGAAGTCACTTTAACCCCAGAACGACATCATCCTCAAATGACTGCTTCACAGGAACCTACTGTGTGTCAGCAGGCTAGAGAGCCTTTCCTGTCTGTCCCCTATTTCCAGAAGAACACCCAGCCCGATGCATTCAGTCAAGGTGACGGAGATAGAGCATGTGGAGGATTATTAGCATGCTAAGACTATCGAGCTGTGTCCATTTGTCTCTCTCTCTCTCTCTCTCCTCTCTCTGTCTCTCTCTCTCTCTCTCTCTCTCTGTCTCTCTCTCTCTCTCTCTCTCTCTCTCTCTCTCTCTCTCTAACTTGTTCTCACCTCGCCCGCCCCCCTCCCTCCTCCTGTTGAGGGATGCCTGAGAATGGCCGACTTGGCGGAAGCCCTTCCCTTCCCTCCCTCCCGTTCTCCTTGGAGTTCAGCGACCGCCCCACACGCCAGTCTCCGTGGTGACAGGCGGACAAAGATTTGGCCGGCGCTCCCGCCATCTGCTCCCTCGCTTCCGACGGAACATCGGCCCATCAGGGTCAGCCAGGTACCGCAGCGGCGCCCGCCAATGTCGGCGCCAGCGAGGGCGGCGGGGGTACATTTTCATTGTCCTGCCTCTGTCCTGGCAGGCAGCGGCGCCCTGGCGTTGAAACAATACCCCGTAACCCCGGGTCACCACTGATCCGTGAAAAAGCCCTTTCTAACATCCCGATATGACTAGTCATATCGGGATGCGAGCAGGAAATGAGCTCTCGTTTTATCGCCCATCTCGCTAGAGCGGGCATGGCTCCGAAAAGCTGATTGACCTCTGACCCCCCCCCCCCCCCCCCCCCCGGTGAGTCATCTCCACTGGCTGCAACACATGCTGGATGCGTTGCAGTTTAACAGCGTCCTGACATCTCTCACGGACCCAGAAATCATGTCCATGTATCCTGCCCAGGGCACTCTTGCCTGTGTGTGGCTGGATGTGTTTAGTGAACCCACTCTGGGTCTTCTCTCCCCTCTCCAGAGGGTGCTGTTTTCCCCCTGCCTCCCCCGGCATCCCTCCTCCTCTCTCCTCTCCATGCTCCACATTTCTAAAATAGCTGCAGTCGCCGCCGGGGTAAAAATAGAGGCGTGTCACCATGTTGGATACCTCCTTCACCCCCTCCCGAAACCTCCCAGGTGCAGACTGGGAAAACGGGGCGGCTTTGACTCAAGCTGAACTCAGCCAACCCAAGAGGAATTGCCCAATCACAGGTGTAAACTAGACCGCTGATCCAGAGGAAACACCACGCGGTGTAGATGCCCGCGCTGACAAATGTAAACACGAAAAGTTCAGTACTATTACTATTGTATTGATGTAATAGCGTAACCCCGCCTCCCCTCTCCTCCCAAAGCAGACATGTGACCTGTAGTCTGCTGGTGGCCAAGCCGAGCTGTCCGCCATGACATTGCATGTTTGGAGAGCCTCCATCAGACTATGGCAGTTCATCTCCTTCCCATTAGCGTCCAGCTGGATGCCTTACTAAGGTTTCCACGACCAGCAGCAGATTGGTCTCAGTCTCTAATGGCACGGAGAACACATGTTTGTGTTTTCTGTTCCGCACACAACAGGAACCGGTGTATTCAACAGCCTGTCTCCCCTATTAAACTTGTCTCGCAGGAATCATCAAAGAGTATGCATTTTAAAAGGCTATTATCCTCGTATTAAGCCCCAGTTTATGACGCTCACGATCAAGTGCTTTTTGATTGTATTATTTCATTATTTTGTGAGACGACTGCATTTGCATTTGAGTGAACCGCATAAGCTTTAAGCAGCGGGTTTAACTCTACCTGCACATCAGGGCTATATTCATCTCTATCCCACACACACAATCTGCGGGTGAGATCCATCCACACATACATCCACACACACAACCCACACATGTGCACAGACACAAATGCGCTTGTACACACACAGGGCACACGCACACAAACACACACTCCCAGTCCTGCACAGCCCCTATCTACAGTACTGACGTATGACATTTAGTTGGTTATCATAGCTGTTGTTAGATGTCAAAACAAGTGTGTTTTTTGCACCAGTATTTTGAGTGAAGTCTCTGAAAGGTGAGAGAGAGAGAGAGAGAGAGAGAGAGAGAGAGAAGAGAGAGAGAGAGAAGAGAGAGAGAGATAGAGAGGAAGGGGGGCAAGGTAAGAAGGGAGGGAGAGAGCTAACCCAGCGGGGAAGTCTGCAGGAGGAAGAGAGGGAGGTCTTACATGATAAACAGATATACTGAGATGCTGAAAGACAGAGAGACACCGAGAGAGAGACTGTTAGAGAGAGGGGAGAGAGGGAGAGAATATTAGACAGAGAAAGGGAGTGTTAGAGAGAGATAGAGAGGGAGGGAGTGAGCCTTAGACAGAGAGAGGGAGTGAGTGAGAGAGTATTAGAGATAGAGAGAGATACGATCTACCTGTGCCGGGTGACTCACCATGAAACCCAGCGCAGCATGCATGGCCCCGGGGTCAGAGCTTGATATGGACAGGTCTATTCCACACCACAACATCGCCCTCGGCTCAAATCACATCGACCACAGTCCCAGCACGCCCACCGAACCCCCCCGCCCCGCCCCGCCCCACCCCCCACCACCACATTTCACCAGACACACAGCAAAGCCACGTGTTAATGAGGGGAGGAATCTCTGCTGTGGGAGGCCCCGACCCCCTCCCTAGAGCCTGGGCTTCAAAAGCTTGGACATGGCTGGGAAGGTTCCCCTTCATCACATCCCGCTGCCTAGCCTCGCACCGCTCCTCTGAATGATGCTGCCAGTGACTCCGTTTAGCTCAGCCAGGACCCAAACTGTCTTCCGGAAGATTCTCTAAGCACTGTCATCATGCTGCCGACACCCTGACTGTATCTGCCTTAACGATCTGTGTCCCTGTGCACCTGGAGAGAGCTGTCGCTCTGTCACAGCGATACATTGATCGGGGGAAAGGGATATGACTTTGTGCGTCGCTACATAAACTCCCCCCTGCCATTTTGGACTCCTAAGTACAGGCCACACGCTGTAAAGCAGACAATACCTGCCGCGCTGTGAGGGAAACAGCCATGCCTGCGCGTTTCAGACAATGTTTCCTTTAATTAGGAAAAACAAGGTCGTGAGTGAACGTGGTTTAGTCGCTATAGTATTTCCAGCTCTAGTCGGAGGGGATTTTATGAGCTGGTGCATCTGTACAGGGCTGTACAGAGTGCTGAGTCTACCCAGGCGACTGAAGCAGCAGGCAGCCAAGTAGGTCTGTTGGTTAACCTGCCTGCGTGTATGCCTGTTTGTTTGTTTATCTGGCTGTCTTTTTGCCTGTGTATCTGCCTGTCTGTCTGTCCACCTGTCTGTCTGTCCATCTGTCTGTCTGTCTGTCCATCTGTCTGTCTGTCTGTCTGTCCGTCTGTCTGTCTGTCCATCTGTCTGTCTGTCTGTCTGTCTGTCCATCTGTCTGTCTGTCCGTCTGTCTGTCTGTCTGTCCATCTGTCTGTCTGTCTGTCCGTCTGTCCGTCTGTCCGTCTGTCCGTCTGTCCGTCTGTCTGTCCATCTGTCGGCCTGCCTGTCTGCCTTTCTCTCTCTTCTCTGTCACTCTCATGTCTCCCTTACTGGTCTATCAGAGCGAACACACAGCCAGCCCCACATTAAAACCTCTACAACTCTGGGCTTGTGAACTCAGATAAAGATCCCTCTTTTCCCTTAGCAGCTTGATCATTCTCAGACGGTGCACACGCACGCGCGCACATGCCAACACTCACACACACAGGCACACACGCACGCACAGCATTAATATTCTGTCACAGATCAGAGACAAAAGAGCCCCGGACCCAAGCGCTGTGCTGACAGCTAGTGAAGCAGCATGGGCGTCTCAGACAGAGACAGACACGCCGAGGTGAGCTACTCAAATACATGGTAGAACACCATGAATTTTTCATCCGCCGGCAGCTGTTTCCGTAACCTTTCCTGAGGGCAGGCACTGCGGCTGTGGCACTGCCAGGGAACCGTGGGCATGTACAGCTTGACTTCCACGAGAACAGTGGGAGGTTTGTGTGTATATTTACATTTAGTCATTTAGCAGACGCTCTTATCCAGAGCGACTTACAGTAAGTACAGGGACATTCTCCCCTGAGGCAAGTAGGGTGGAGTGCCTTGCCCAAGGACACAACGTCATTTGACACGGCCGGGAATCGAACTGGCAACCTTCAGATTACTAGCCCGATTCCCTAACCGCTCAGCCACCTGACTCCCAGTATATGCAAGGGATCTTGTACATTGGGGGGACACATCCCCCCCCAATATTCAAATCTGGTCAAAAAGTCCCCCCCAATATATTTATATAAAAATATAAATGTGCTACGCTACGACAGGCAACCACGCACGCTGTCTGAAATGATCATTAAAAAAAAATATTCGTCCCCCCCAATGTTGACTCCATGGCTACGGCCTTGCAACAGACCATAGAATGCCATACTTGCCCAATCAGAAACGAGAATCAACAAAAGCCATGCAACAATGTGTATAACCGTGTGTTGTCGTGTGTGTGTTTGCACAGCGGAGGCGGGGTCTCGCGGTTGCCGGGAGGCAGGGTGGAGAGGACAGAAGCATGGGCTTCAGAGTCCGGGGATGGCAGCAGGTGACTGGGAGTGCGGTGGTGTAGGGCTCTCCTTGGCAGCTTCACTTGGGAAGGAGTCAAGCGAGAGACAGGATCTTTATCCCAGGAGAGACAGACCATCCCCCTGTGCCAATTTGGGCCCTGCTGCTGGTGCATGATGGGAAGAAAAACATCCCTCCCTTTCTTTTCTCCCCTCCTGTGAAAGAAAAGAAACCCTGACCTGAATATAGATCGGAGGAATAACACACTGGAAAGCAGGGCGGACAGAACTTTTTAAGTATTCATCCTTTTACCCACCTTCCCCCCCCCCATATTCACCCCCATATTCAGGTGAGAATTGCAAGGATGCAACGATTGCAGAATCATGCAGGTTCGGCATGATACAGCAGGAGAGAAGACAGAGAGAAGCGGTGTGGGGAGAGAGAAAAACAAGCAAATGTGACTGAACAGTGCTGCTGCAGCCCCCGATTCACAATCATACTGGGGAATCAAAACACTTTTTAATAATTCAGTGTGAATCGAGGAGAGAACACTCAGCGGCGGGAGAGGAGAGCAGAAATGACAGGGAAGAAAAGAATCCTACAGCTCTCTTTTCTCCCAATCATTTCTCTGTCGATGGAAATAGCCGAACAACTGTTCAAGCTTGTCATGATCGTGCTCAGTGGTGTGCAGTAGGGAGATGTACAACGTCAGTCATTATGGGGGATATGCATATACAAACCTGGCAACCGCTGCTGTTAGTATTTGGTTCATGTTCTTATTTTCAATTTGAAGGAAAGCACTTGTTTATATTGACTGACTAACTTGAAAATGTACAGCCAATTTTACGGTGAACTAATCCCATCAGACCAGCCACCATGGACTGCGACCCTGTCTCTCCCAAGCACAATTAAAAGCAAGGGAACAAACGAGAGCTGGTACAATTATCTGACTTCGATTTTCAATTTCTAAAGGCGGCCGTTGTCTCTCTGACAATACTTTTACTTTGGAGCCGAGGTAAATTATAATTGAATTTAGTTGCAGACAGCTAAACCCTTCAAGTCTCCCCCCAACCAACCAACCCCCCTCACCCTCACCCCACCGCCCCCCCCCCCCCCCCAGCAGCATCTCTGACTCCTGTGCTCTCCCCGTCACCTCACAGTGACAAGGTAGGGAGTGGAAAACACTTGCCAATTAGTCAGTCCCTGTGATTATTCCGCTCTTGCTAACAATTCTCATTTGCATTAATTATTTATCGGACGTCCGCACACAACGCCGTCCCAGCCAGCCGGCCTGGAGACTGAGGAGGCGCTGCTGGGATCACCACGGCTGGGTTCATGCTGTTCTGGCTGCACACTCTTTGTTTGTGTGCGAATGTTTTCACACCGTATATGTTTGGTTCTGTTCCGTCTCCAGTCTGTATATTTCCGTGTGTCGGTGTTCTGTCAGCCGCGTGTGACGGTCTCTCTGTACTGGTGTGTCTCTCTGTACTGGTGTGTCTCTCTGTACTGGTGGGTCTCTCTGTACTGGTGTGTCTCTCTGTACTGGTGTGTCTCTCTGTACTGGTGTGTCTCTCGGTCAATCTTAACTGATACCCCACGATACCCCACGTGTGGTGGGGTATCGCCACTGCCTACTTTGGTTTACAGGCTGTTCACAGGCTGTTTACAGGCTGTTTACAGGCTGTTCACAGGCTATTTACAGGCTGTTTACAGGCTGTTCACAGGATACCTATTTGTGCCCTGCCCTGTCCTGCCTGATGTGAGAGTGTTTAAGGACGTTCTGGTGGCCGGAATGGCCCTCCTCTCAGGGAGGGAGCAGCTCTCAGTGTCCATCTCCACACCTGCATCTGAACAGAGCTCATTGTGGTGCAGTGAGCACCCGTGGAGGCTCTGAGGAGAAACCCCATTAGCTGGCTGTTCAGCCTGTCCTCTCCCCTGGACTGTCCCTTGTTTGTTGTTGTGTTTGGAGATTGGGCGGGCCTCAGTGTGTTTGCTGCACTGCAGGGGCTAATCACGCTGGGCCACCAGGTCACAACCACGTCGAGGGGTCACGACCTGCATGTCCAGACACGCGCTCCAGGGAAGCCCTCTCCTTTTCCTAAACTAGTATGGTTTGAACAGAAGCACATACACGTGTAGACTACACACAGACACTGCACACACACACAGAGACACTACACCCCCACACACACACACACACACACACACAGACACTTTACACACACACACCAAAGTGGTAGTTAGAGACAGCTGGAGTGTGACAGTACACCATAAAAGGCTGGATTTGGACACAAAGCAGGAGAGAGCACCCTGATGAGAACATTTTACAATGCTTGTCTAAATGTGAGCCTAATTCGTGCACTGAAGCATAGCAAAACACTCTGATTATCCTTACATAGGTATGCAAAAATATGCAGACGCTCTTTGGAAATTTGTCTAAATTTATAATTAGTGAGAATTTGTTGAATGTAATTTCAGCAAAATACAAAGGAGGGCTGTTTTGTCTTTAGCATAGAACAGAGATGTTACATCATATTTTGTAAAAAATATAGATGTTTTTAATAGATTAAAGCCTTTTAATGTTTGTTTTTTCGACTACAAGCTCTCTCTCTCTCTCTCTCTCTCTCTCTCTCTCTGATTGTTTTGATTTCCAGCAAGTCTTGTTTACTTCCAGTTAACCTGAGTCAGTCAGAAATGGTTAGAAGTTACTCAAGACACAAAGAGTTCTCTGCCACCACCGTAGCCTACATAGTCCCACCAGTAGACCCGTGTGTAAGACACAGCCGGGCATCCTCTCCAGTGTCATCACAGTGCTCCATGCTTCTGCTCCAACACCTGACACATGGAACATCTCAACTAGGTCAACATGAGTGCCTCCAATGCTGTGTTTTTCCACCACACGACTCCTAATAAGAACGAGGACTCTCCTTGGAGGGTGGCAATCACCGAATAATTAACGATCCACCCTGACAGATGTTTTCTGCAAACATGCACTTTCGTCCTCTGTGACAAGACCTTTAGTGACATGATGGCATGCTCAAAAGGACCACTCTCTCTAACCCCCCCCTCCCCCCCCCCGTATGCCTTACCTCAGTCAGCACATGCTTTCACCGCGAGGTTAAGATGACCTTTCGAAGGCGTGTCAGAGATGTGTGAGCAACACTGTAACTCAAACCAGAGCCCAGCTGTGTAAACGCAGCTGTACGGAGCTGTACGCAGCTGTACGGAGCTGTACGCAGCTGTACGGAGCTGTACGCAGCTGTACGCAGCTGTACGGAGCTGTACGGAGCTGTACGGAGCTGTACGCAGCTGTACGGAGCTGTACGGAGCTGTACGCAGCTGTACGCAGCTGTACGGAGCTGTACGGAGCTGTACGGAGCTGTACGCAGCTTTACGGAGCTGTACGGAGCTGTACGCAGCTGTACGCAGCTGTACGGAGCTGTACGCAGCTGTACGGAGCTGTACGGAGCTCACAGACGGCCACATGAGAGAGAACAGAAGGAGATGTAAGATCGCTAAAAGTTTGCTGCAACTCCTGTTTGCTGGAGTCATGTCTGTCAAGCTGTTAACTGGCAATCCTTTGGAGTGTTTTGAAACCATCAGTTTCAAATCGGCACCAGAACCCCAACCTGAACTCTCAAAGAAGCGTTTGTTTCTAACTCTCCACTCTTGTGGTCTCTGCCTGTTGATTTCTAATGGTTGGAAAGGCCTTGGCAAGACAACGGGAAGCAAACAACAATTGTGAAGAGTGGAGAAACAACACACACACACATACATACACACACACACACACACATACACCCACACATACACACACACACACACACACACACATACACACACACACACACACACACACATACACACACACACACACACACACATACACACACACACACACACACACACACATACACACACACACACACACACACATACACACACACACACACACACACAAACACACGCCCCACCTGCAGCAGCCTCATAGTTCCCAGCTGCTCCACCACAACGCCAAGAGCTTTTGCGATCAGCGGGATAATTGTGCCATCGCCCAGGCTCCCACTCTGCCCAGCCCAGCACAGAGTGGGCTGGCTAACCACAGGCTCTCCGCAGTCACAAATCAAGCCTGTGTTTGTGCTCTGCCCCTGCCCGCTTATAGGAGGGAGAAAGAGGTGCTGCCTTGATGCCTGCCTGGTGGAGGGTCGGGGACAATGACAATGTTTACGCTGCAAACTGAGTGGGAAATCTGGACAAAAACCCTGCGTGCTCTAGAGTCTTAGGTAACCCAGGGGGACATTCATGTTCAGTTTCAATGGACACATATCCATACATACAACACAGCCACACACACACACAGCCACACACACACACAGCCACACACACACACAGCCACACACACACACAGCCACACACACACACAGCCACACACACACAGCCACACACACACACAGCCACACACACACACAGCCACACACACACACAGCCACACACACAGCCACACACACACACAGCCACACACACACACAGCCACACACACACACAGCCACACACACACAGCCACACACACACACAGCCACACACACAGCCACACACACACAGCCACACACACAGCCACACACACAGCCACACACACACAGCCACACACACAGCCACACACACACACAGCCACACACACACAGCCACACACACAGCCACACACACACAGCCACACACACAGCCACACACACACAGCCACACACACACACAGCCACACACACACACAGCCACACACACAGCCACACACACACAGCCACACACACAGCCACACACACAGCCACACACACATACATATTATACTTACTGCACACACGCACACACAGTATCGATAATGTACACACAGGCATATTTCAGACTGCGGTACATGTCTTATCCACTGAAGTATGGCACACAACGCTCACCAAGAATTCATGGCATTGATCCCTCCAGGAAGTGATGGACTAGAATGTCAATGCTGCAAGATGGCCGGCTGTTAGTCTGCATTGATCGAATTACTGGATTGGCAAAATGAGAGATCATGCTAAGCATGTTAGGAGTTGATGCATTGGGTTACAGTTTGTTACCGCTATTTTCATTCAAGAAAGGGCTCCCAGTGCCTAGACGTTTACTAATACTGCATGTCAATCCAAGCAGGCCTACGTGTACCGCATTAGAATCTCTGACCGTATTTGTATGAATCGTTTTGAAAGAATTTTGACGTGTTATTTCTGCTCAACTGAATCTTTATTATCTCTTCACTGACAAAACTACAAAATACATTTCAGCCGGATGCCTTCAGCAAAGGCGCACAAAGAAAAACTGGAATAATATAGTCATTTCAGATAAGGACCGTGGCCTCCAAAGTGAAGCATGAGACAGACAACACAAGCAGAACACTTTCCTGGAGCAAATGTTGTTTAATAATGAAATATTCATCTCAGTCTGACTGTCACCTCAATGTCTCCTAGAGTTGACGTCTCCCCTTTACCACCAAGGGTGGTACACATCTGTTTGTTTAATCTGTGTGTGTGCATACATAAATGTGTGTGAGTGTGCTTTTGGGCGCTTTGGTGTGCGTGTGAGTCTGTGCGTGCCCTGATGACCGCACGTGTGAGTAGGTACATGTGTATCTAAAGGGGGGAGCTGTCTTCTGAAAGGGAGGCCGGTTTAATTCAGCAGATGCCATCCTGAGCACACTACCAATCTCAGGGGTCAGTGAGCTTCTTGTGTCTCCTATCACAACACCACCTCCAGCTCGCACTGCAACTAATCATCCAGTCAGCCTCCCTCTCCTCTTCACTCCCCCTCTTAATCATCTCTTCTCACTTCCCGTCACTTATTTCTCCTGTCTCTCTTGACTTGCCGCGTTGTACCTGCATTGTACCTAATTTTTCAACTTTGACGCAGTCAGCAAAACCATTAAGGTTCCCTTCAACTAGCAGCTAGTTTACATGGAGCTACACTGCGACAAATGTTCTGAAATAGATGGAGGCTTCAAGTCAGAAAGTGTTTTTTTGACAGCCATCTGAAATACACACATGAATATCTGCTGTTTGTGTAGTAGATAAACACAGGACTGCAGAGGGCTAGGCAGACTTCTGTCGGTCTATTTACTAACGGCCGGATTAAGTTCAGATGAGTTTTATAAGTATTAGCAATATGCAGATTGGAGAGATAGTTTGACAAAAACCTCAACATAAAATGATACTAGCAAAGTCTCTCTGAGGCATGAAGGTCAGAGGACGGTGTTTACAGATAATTGAGAAAAACTAAATACAGCCAATAGGTGTTTGTTATTTTAGGCAGGCTGTTAGGCAGATCCTACATCATAGAACTGTCATTAGACAGTAGGAACACATATAGACAAATGGATATTAAGACAGAATATAGGAACAGATGATAAGGTAATAGCTGATGGTGATTACCATAAGCACATATGAAATCCCATTTCTTCCACAACTGCTGCTAAGTATGCAGAGCTGACTACATCTAACACCTCCTTGAAGTCAGTTCCCACGGTGACCGGTAGCTGGGTTACATATAGTTACATATAGTCAGACCCTGGGAATAGGGAGCAGGAGGAGGTCTCCTGGAGCCTGTGGCTTCTGTGATTGGTTGTCAGGGCCGCAGGGAAAGAAAAGGTGCTGCTCTGGGCTGGCTAACTCACAGTGACTGGGAACCTCTCCATCTATCTGTAGAGAGAGCAGGACTGACACTGAAAACCTGCTTTTTCCATTAGGGCTTGACGCCTGTCCTTGCATTCTCTCTCACTCCAGCTGTCCCCATCTCTATCTCTCTGTCTCTACCTAGATGGGTTTTGTATCCTCTCTCTTCCTCAAGCTTCCCACATGTTCCTCTCTTCCACCCTTCTTCTATCTGTTCTGTCTGTTGTTCTCCACTGACCCTGCCTCAATCTCTCTCCCTCTCTCTCTCTCTCTCTCTCTCTCTCTCTCTCTCTCTCTCTCTCTCTCTCTCTCTCTCTCTCCCTCTGTGTGTGTCTCACTCCCCCTCTCTCTCTCACACACACACACACACAGCTCCTAGCATGGCCTAAACACATCCCTCTGGGATCGTACAGTAAATGTGTAAATGAGACACTCCACACCAAGTGCTGTTTTTTTCCATCCTGTTGTTTTGCTCTTTTAAATAATTGACAAGGCTGCGCTGGTGAAGACAGGGACAAATCTGCCAAACTAATATGGCAGCCAGAAGTGCTCTAGAACCGAGCAATATCAATCCCCCAGCAATATAGAATCGTTACCACACTGACAGATCATAAATCTTACGTAACCCCGGCTCAGCAATATAACAAGTACACTCTGCCAGCTTGTTCTGCTTATTGTTTACTCACTACAGCAAGGAGAGGATGACATCTGTTCTGTAGTGTTTAACCTCCTCCATTCACTTCCATTCACCAGCATCGCCATGCTGTCAGCCGGGGTTTTGGGAGCAGGATCCGTGGCCATGCGCGGTGGGACGGCACGTTGTTTCAGTGAGAGTCGGAGCTGTCAGGGCAGACGCTCCTCAGTCTGCGTCGGGGCGCAGCAGTGTTCCCTGTCAGACGGAGGCGTCTTGGTGTTTTCCTGGGCTCCCTCGGGAGCCGAGCGGTGCATGATTGAGGCCTTGACTGGGAGCAGCAGCTCAGACACACAGTCTGCATGGCACTGACTAGCTATTAGCCTGACAGGGGCTCTTTTTCCCCCGTTCTTTCTCACTTCTCCGTTCTCTTTTTTGATTGGAAGCAAGTCCCAACGCAGGCCCCTCTTTGAGGTCCCCAGCCAGTCAGTCAGCCAGTCAGACAGTCAACCAGTCAGCCAGCTGTAGTTGAAGGGAGAAAGCCATCAACAGAAGTCAAAACAGTACACTGTCTCTCTGCCAAACCACACTGCCTGTTGTGTTGCATGCCCATGCATCACACACGGTTCCCTGTGACACCTTTGTTCAGCCCCGAAAACAAACCTCCAGGTGGATGGAGGAGAGAAAGGGAAGCAGTTATCTTATCTCTCCTCCACCGGTATTATCTTGAAGGGGCTGTAGTGCTGTCTTAACACCGGTGTAGGGCAGCGAGAGGTGCCTTGTTGGGATGCACAGCTCTGAGCTCAACAAGGCAGATTTGTCTGGAATTTTAAACAGCTGGTTTCCTGCTCTCTACTCCGCCACGCTCCTCTGACCTCCAGCCTCACCTCTGACCCGAGGGAAGCCCGAGAACCACAGCTCCTGCACTGAGGTCAAGGTGCTGCTGTAGTCTGCTTCATCACCGAATCGACCCCCTCACACACACACACGCACGCACATACACGCACAGGCGCACACACACACGCACAGACGCACACACCGTATGCAGCAAACAGCATCGTTGTCAAAGTCCCACATAGAGCCCCTAATCCGAACCCAAACTTTCTAGACCACACTGTATGGCATAGCTCTGCCCAGTCTTCCTATTGTAGATGTTCTATCCCAATCTAACCCAAGCCATCGTAGCACAGCATAGCCACGCCAAAACCTTCCTGTCCAGTCTACATAACCCAACCCAGGCCAGCTACATCTCTGTGCTTTTAAACAATTACTAAACTAATTAACACCCTTATCTTTAGCTCACAAAACAGCACCTGACACCTTTGTTGTTGTTATTGTGTGTGTGTGTGTGTGTGTGTGTGTGTGTGTGTGTGTGTGTGTGAGTGTGTGTAACTCAATGTTAGGTGATGCCAAGGTCTTAATCAGCTGCTCCCAAACAGTGGCCCGGGAGAAAGTGAGTTAGCATCACCCTGAGCTGGAGTCACTCAGCTTGTTAGGAGGAAAACAGACTTGATATGGACAAAATGTCAAGCATTTTCTTTAGTAGCAGCATGAGCAAGAGATCCTGGACCAGGACTAGATCTAGACTAATCAGACAGTGATGTCACACACAGTCACACACAGGTGGGTAACCAAGCAGAATGTCATTGAAAAGCATAAAACCGCAATCTTTGTGACTCTGTTGTCTGATCCCTAATAAGGTCAAGACATAATTCTACATCTAAGGCTGCCTTGAAACAACTGGTCGGGATTTAAGTAAAGCATAAAAAGATTTGCGAGTGTGGAACCGAGTTTGGCCCATATTCTATAATGACTATGACTCCATCTGTCTTGGTGCCCTTTCCATTGTTGTTATCCTCCTTCTCTTAAGCATTCCAGCTGTATGGGCAAAACATGGACATCTCTGGACTCTATTTCATCATCCATACTAAAATATTTACAAGACATTCTCAAGGAATAATGTTCTATCTAGTGGACATACATTCTATAAAAAAATACTGCTAAAATAAAACTAAACTGAAATAAAACGTATATTGTTTGGAAGATGGACCACAGCCCACCAGGATTAAAACCTCTATCCTGCAATAAATCACCTGTCTGCGGTGTTGGGCTCGTCCCCTAGGTGGCGATGTGAGAGGAGGTGCAGTACCAGCAGTCTCACCGCCTCCACGGTGCATACATTAGTGAGCAGCATTAATCTTCACAGGCTGTGTCTCAGCTTTGGGCTGGACCCCCATGGACCCTCCTCACAGCCCAGACCTGGGCCCCTGCAGAGCCTCCAGCACAGATTACACCCCCTGAACACAGTCATGTGCCAAGTATCACAGCCCTCTTCGTTGTGGCTGGTACAACATCCGGCTTTTATATGGACAGCGTGGGGGGGGGGGGGGGCTGAAATAGAGGAGGGGAGGAGGAGGGAGAGGAGCAGGGGGCTGGAGGAGGGAGAGGAGCAGGAGGCTGGAGGCTGGAGAGGAGCAGGGGGCTGGAGGAGGGAGAGGAGCAGGGGGCTGGAGGAGGGAGAGGAGCAGGGGGCTGGAGGAGGGAGAGGAGCAGGGGGCTGGAGGAGGGAGAGGAGCAGGAGGCTGGAGGCTGGAGAGGAGCAGGGGGCTGGAGGAGGGAGAGGAGCAGGGGGCTGGAGGAAGGAGAGGAGCAGGGGGCTGGAGGAGGGAGAGGAGCAGGGGGCTGGAGGAGGGAGAGGAGCAGGGGGCTGGAGGAGGGAGAGGAGCAGGGGGCTGGAGGCTGGAGAGGAGCAGGGGGCTGGAGGAGGGAGAGGAGCAGGGGGCTGGAGGAGGGAGAGGAGCAGGGGGCTGGAGGAGGGAGAGGAGCAGGGGGCTGGAGGAGGGAGAGGAGCAGGGGGCTGGAGGAGGGAGAGGAGCAGGGGGCTGGAGGAGGGAGAGGAGCAGGGGGCTGGAGGAGGGAGAGGAGCAGGGGGCTGGAGGAGTGAGAGGAGCAGGGGGCTGGAGGAGGGAGAGGAGCAGGGGGCTGGAGGAGGGAGGATCCTAAGAGACGTGCTTGCAGCTACGACACGAAGAAGACAAAGACTTTCTTTCTCTAATTCCCTAAAGCCTGTTTTTAATTTCACACCACTGCCAGCAAAGACACATTTATTTGAAGCCATCTTAAAACTGCAATGCACTGGAGAATGGATCATCCATTGTTTTCATGTCAGACATCTCATAATAAATGAGTTCTGAGTGTGACATAGATGAGAGTGGGAGATTAATCTGAGGCATAACAAACACACTCAATGCTCGGAGTGACAGTCAGTAAAGAAAGACAGCAATTGGCTCACTGTAAAACAGAACGGCGGTGTGGGTTTGTGTATGTGCACAACAGAGCCAAACAACACGTAACATGTAAACCTCCGATCCACCTCCTCCTCTTCGAGCCCAGCCAACCCCTTTCCTGCCCCCGATGGGCCACCCCATCTTGTGGAAGTGCTAACTCTCAATGCCAAAAGGGCAGAGCTCGTCCCAGTGGTGGGGAAGCTGGATGGCTGTCGTCAGCACACGCTCAGGGTGCCTGGGGAACGGGGGCCTGGGATAGGTAGAGCTGTCAAAGGAGCAGGAGAACACCTGGGATTACTGTCAGCCTGCCTGCTGGACCCTCCCCCCCCCCTCCTCCCTTCATCCCTCTCTCCTCCCTCACCCCTGTCACGTCCTGAACTGTAAGATCAATGGCGCCTCCGTTGACATTGACCTTTAAACTCCAATTAGCCACTTAATCAGAAATTAATTATTAATATTAGGAAAAGCAACAGGGCTCAAGTTGTTTGTCTCTCGCGCCTCATTATCATCCGTTAACGACCAGCCCTGCATCTCATTTCCACAACAAAAGGGAAGGGAATGGTGTTTGCTGAGGAATCAGGTGCTTTTTAAAGGTCAAAACGAGCTGGGAGATTGCTGCGATGGGGGAGATGTGTGTGTCCCCCCCCTGCCCCGCCCCCCCCCCCCTTGGCTCACTTTTTCGAATGTCCTCTGGATTGAATCATTCCTCAGCCTCTCCAGGCTGCATTAGTACAAGAGTCCTCAGCAGGGGAGACACTCGCGACACACACACACACACACCCCTGGACCCAGGGCCCTTCAGTCCTCAGCCTCTAATTTGGTGTGAAATGGATGACAGGTAAGTGTGAAAGAAGCTAACGGACACAGCAGTTCATGGAGAAAGTGTCTGTGCCCCTCCTGTCTGCACACACACTAATTATTTGTCATTCTCTGCTGAGAGTCATGGTGTTGAATACTGCCTTGGGGCCACCATGGTAACGCCTGCCTACGGAAGAAATGTCCCTCTGATTTGAAGAATCTCCTTTTGCTCCAGCAGATGAGCTGTTTTTCCACTGCCAAAGACAAGGTGTGTTACATAGCACTCTAATAACGTGACTCAGAGAGAATCCATGTAAGTGGCTATACCTCGGCAATTATCTCTGATGCCTGGTGTTCTGAGCTGGGTCTACACACTACAAATAACCATATCTGGCCATTTGGAAATCTCACCCTAATACCCTGATTGGCGATAGGCTACAATTACCTACAGGACATGACTTAAATGTGTGTACCTATGTATGTGCAGGTTTAATGCGTATTCGTGTGTGTGTGTGTATTACCGTGATATATTTTGATGTTGCCTCTCCAATAAGAGTGCGGAATATTTAAATATACATTTTAAAACAAGTGTCAGACTGATGCCTCTTTCGCCTCAGACGCCTCCTATTTTTCTGGGAGCTTAGTAAGATTTAAAGGATCAGTGGGAGCTTTATGTTTCTTCTTTACTCTCCTCTTCCTGGCCTCCTGCTGGGCCCCCTGCCCGCATCTACCCTCACAGACTGGCACCTGCACACGCCAACGCCAGAGAAGTCAAACTGGTAATTACATCAACACAGGAACACAACCACATAGAGTGATGACATTATGCTGGGGATTAGAGAGGACGAGAGAGAGAGAGAGAGAGAGACAGAGAGAGAGAGAGAGAGAGAGAGAGAGAGAGAGAGAGAGAGAGAGAGAGAGAGAGAGAGAGAGAGCCCATGGTCCCCACATGAATGGAGAATGACAGATATGAGGGCTTGGTGTCACTGTTGTGCAACTTCATGATGATATCAAATGATATCTCTGCCTCGGGGTGCTGTCTGGTCTATAGGACTGCAGCTCCGCCTGGTACATCTGTCCTTCAGTGACACTGACGTATGCAAATATCACTGACACACTCCCTTGACTAAAGTCCTTGGTTAGAGTTATCTTAACTAGTGTCTGCCTGTGAAGCACTGGCTCTGGAGCAGAATCCTTTTTTTTGTAGGAGAACAATGAAAGAGGAGGAAGAGGAGGAGGAAGAGGAGGGGGGGGAAGGAGGAAGAGGGGGAAGGAGGAAGAGGGGGAAGGGTTTCTATCTCTCACAAGGAGAACTTCAGGCTTATTTGATCAGCTCTCCCTTCAAAGTGAGTGGGAGCTTATAATAGGCCAGGATGGTTCCCCAGGAGCCCCAAGACACAGGGCCCTGAACCTGGGCCCTGAACGTGGGGCCTGGCAGGTATGCTGGGCAGGGAAGCAGGGGCCTCAGGTCCCTTCCCCTGTACTGCTGTCCTCCTGTCCCTCTGAGCCCACGTTCGGAAAATCTTCCGTTGTTGGTCCCCACACACGACTGCAACGTACGGGAAAACAGCAAGTCATGAGCTCCGCGTGCTGGCACTCTTTCACATAATTAGAGCTGATTTATCGAATGCGATTACTCTCTGCAACAGAATGTGATTGCTCAAACAATTATCCGTTGTATTTCAATTCGACGTAGATGAATACAGAAACGGCCTTTGGTTCATCTCATGTTGTATCACTGAGAGCGTGAGTGATCATTACAATATTACAGAATGTAATTAGCATTCACTTAGTCATGCCTTTCTGTCATTATATGCAATTGTGAAACCAGGCAGATCTACACTGTTACACCAACACCTTTCTGTACTCTCAAGAGACACGACACAACCATATATAATACACTGGTGATTGTTTACGATATTTCCAGTAATTGAGCTAAAAGACTTAGTGGAATTCAAAAGGACTTTTCCCTTTGATTGAACAACAATAGTCTATATGTGACACTGTGTGTGTGTGTTTGCATGGATGTGTCTTTTGTGTTGATGAATGGATGTGAATGTGTGTGTGTGTGTGTGGGTGGATATGTCATGCGCGAGTACGGCTGCGTAGACTGGAAGAAAGCATGAACTGAGGCCCGCTGTAAGCCTGAGTGACATGCACCAGCAATTACAGCACGTCACAGCATGGCAAGTGCAGTAGACACCTCGCATGCCTCTGCTCCACCAGAGAGCCGCTCTGACACGTCCCCCCCAGTGCCCGCTCTATGGCTCGCTGGCCAGGAAAGAAACACTACACACGTAAGAGAGAGAGAGAGAGACAGAGGTAAAGAGAGAGGAGGCGGAACGGGAGAGAGGGAGGAGAGGGGGGGAGTGTGTGTGTGTGTGGGGGGGGGGAACCACCAGCTGAGATTCTGCAGCTCAAACAGGGTAGGGTTGCAAACCGCTAACGAACACATGCGCAAGCTCATACACACGTTTTCTGCACACACACACACACACACAGAAACACAACCATACACATATTGACGCAGCAGCTTTGGTGCCTGGGACAGGGACCAGAAACAGGGCCTACCAGCTCAGCCACAACATGCTGTTCACACAGAGATAGTGTCTGACGCTACACCTGCATCGCCATGTCAACACGTCGCAGGCATACGCCGAACGTCTAGACAGATTCTGTTTCACAAACTGTGCCAGATTATGCACTATCTTCCCTGAATACAAACACATGATCTGTTCAGATTGGCCCTGCATACATGGATACGTGATGTACTATACGATGGGTGGAGTCAGATGGCTGAGCGGTTAGGGAATCGGGCTATTAATCAGAAGGTTGCCGGTTCGATTCCCGTATGTGAAAATTGACTGTGTCCTTGGGCAAGGCACTTCACCCTACTTGCCTCGGGGGGAATGTCCCTGTACTTACTGTAAGTCGCTCTGGATAAGAGCGTCTGCTAAATGTAAATGTAATGTACTGAGTCTGACTGTGATGAAAAGCGTCCAAATCATCTCCACCTCTTCACAGTATGGTGGCGATTTAAAATCACAGTCACAATGTGATGTGAGGAGCAGTGCTTGTCTGACTGTCAGGGTGGACTTTTAGTACTCTGACTGAATGGTACATGTGACACACACCAAATGTCAGTCCGGATGCCTCAGCCAGCATCCAGAATGTGTTGTTTCAGGCGCTAAAATCAAAACACCACAGGAACTTTCAAACTTTTCCTGCCAAATCTGACACGTCATCGTCTGCCTGTTCTGTGCGCTAAAAATGCTAACGAAGGTCTTTCACCACAAACCATTTGACGTGAGAAGAGTGTGCGGCAAGGCACCGTCCATTAAACCATTCGAATATGTGACCATAGTCAAACTCAATTCTAAATATATCGAAACATTCTCATGTCTAACCTGCAAACGGTTCCACCCCTGAAAGAGTGCGCTGCCATTTCCAGAACCAACAGTGAACTCCAGGTCTGGTTCTGATAGCCTGTTTTTTTGGTGCTAATGTTCAGAGCACAGTGGCTAGCATGGGGAGCTCATAGTGCAGGTGTCGTCTCCCTGCTGAGTCACATATAACCCATCTGATGATGGTCTCAGAGCAGCTGAGGGCCCACATTAGGTGGATTCTGAAGTGAAAGAAGCCATTAACAGAATGAATAGATAAAAGGATGACATTGAAGGAGTGTCTTGCTTAGGGAAGCCATTAACGAAATGAGGAAGAGTGATAAGTAAAACATTTGAAAATCCCAACCACTGGCTATCTGACAGTCAGACAGTGAATGGTGGATTAAAAAAAAGTATTTTCATGTAACTCTAGGCCTCTCTGTGTGTGTGTGTGTGTGTGTGTGTGTGTGTGTGTGTGTGTGTGTGTGTGTGTGTGTGTGTGTGTGTGTGTGTGTGTGTGCGTGCGTGTATGTTGTATGTGTGTCTGTGTGGTCAGAAAAGGGTGTATGTCGTGACATGACCAACACAAGTAAATGAATTACAAATCAAGACACATACTGACGCATGAAGCAAATTCCCGCCTCTTCTCATAAATCGCTCAAACTCGTTAAAAGAATATTGACGGACTGCTTTGAATACAATGATCAGCTTTCAGTAACGGCTGGCCACCCAAAACGCCGTTTACAACGACGCCCTTACTTATTTTTGTCTGTCTAGTTCAATGTTGTTGTAGACCATTAGAGCTGTAGAGAGATTATTGCAACTGGGCACACATCATAAACTGCAGTGCGGCATCAGCCGTTAATATCGAGTAGTATTTCATGGTACGAGATGAATATTTCATTTTCGCCAGCATTACGCACCCAGCGCACACTGTGCAACTCAAAAAATCCATGCCACTGTCCCCACACATGTTAATTCCTTCCACGTCTATCACGCGGACAAATCATAACTATCCCGATATCAATACATCCATCATCATAAGCTGACACCATGATAGTCGGCTGTAATATTGGCTTTGGCGATGTGCTGCGCACCTTCCAATAGTCTATGATGGACTTCATGGCCAAAAGCCTTCGATATGAAGGGTCGAACAGATAGTGAAATCACTTACCCCTTTTGAACATGATGGAAGTCTGGTTTACGTCGCCTCCTGTCCTCTAAGAAGCATCTATTCTTGTATTCCAGACCAAACCAACGCCTTGAAGTTATCAAGAGAAAGTTTTAATTGATTGATTTAAAACGATTTGTCCAATGTCCCCTTTTCTCTGGTATTGAATAATAAAAAAAGGCGATGTAGGTCCTAATAAAATTGACAACAACCGCTATTCTCCTCTCATCCTGTGAAGTCTGTCAACAGTCCGTTTATGCAGGATTTAGACAACACCGTGTATTGCAAAGAGATGCGCTGAAATGATCCTATTTGAAGCATATAACCAACCACTTCACTATTCCGTGACACCAGATTCCTGCTTGGTTCAACTCTTAATCATTTAATAGGCTTCTCCATCGTCTTAAATGAACGCAAAAAAGATATCATAATTGTTTAGATAAAACGGATGCAGCCGGTCTCTAAAACACGCAGACGATGATTTCAGAAGGTCGATCTAAATTCCTTTCTTGGATGATGAGAATGGATGGATGAGAGGCATATCACAAACGTTAAAATCTCTCATTAACAGAAGTTATTTGGATTCACATAACGTCTGATGTCGGATTAGAAGACGGCTCCTCAAATCCTCCTAATAATGACTTTGATGATTTGGGATTCGTTCCTTGAAGCCTCACATTGCATTCTCCGGTAGTTCATCCAAAAGTGTTATAACTGCAGTTACGAAGTCTCTTTCTTATCGACGAAAATCTATTTTTCCCCTCTTCCTCAAAGGATGGAGACTTACGACACGCGCTCAAGACAGAAAAAGTAGATGAGGTTGGCTCCGGTAACTCATCATCCGCAGGCTACCAGATCTCCTTCTGCGCAGTTCCGTCCTGTTTGTTGTCAAAGTAAAAATTGTTTAGCCCTTTTAGGCAAGACATTGGAATGTTGCATTCATCTCTGGGGGACTATTTTAAATCATTTCGTTTGGTTTATTGATATCTGAGAGCATGCACCATTATTTTACATTTGTTATGATTCACAAAGTAGGCTATATCACTCATAGGTGTTTTTTCTTGAATAAGTGTTCTTGTTTTAAAAATGTAACAGATAGTCTATGATTCTGCTGATGTCGAGACCCATGGTCATAATGTTGTTGACATACATAGTTGAACCGCTCATTTCTTCTTCCCCAACCTCCCTCCTCCCACCCCTCCCCTTCTCTCTCTCTCTCTCTCTCTCTCTCTCTCTCTCTCTCTCTCTCTCTCTCACACACTCTGCGAAGACAGATTGCGCTATGATTTATTGATTGATTTGATTAATTCGGTGTGCACATGTGCATATCATTCAGCGGGTCAATTCAACAATCATTGATATGACTGTTTGTCCAGCTGACGTTTCCATTTGACCCGGGAAGGTCATAACACAGGAGGAATGCCATAAACTAAACAATTGACAGATGTGTAAATATCATACACGCCTCAATAGTAGCAGGTCCCCAAGATAGTCCTATACTCCACGCATAATTCAGAACACGACATTAGTGCAGGTGGCAAAATGTCCCAAGTGTTGGTGGTGTGACAGACACATGCGCGCACACACACTCCGCGCCGACGCACACACCCTGTAACCTGAATTGACACGCGGAAGGCAGGGATAGGCTTTCAGGCAATTAATGCGTTCTTCAGCCTACAATTATCCTTTCTTTCGCTTTTGCACTTGTCTCTATGGGATTAGTGTATAAGCATCGTTTATTTTCGTGCATCGTATTGTCATGTAAACAATTTGTCCTCTTTTGGTTCTAGCCTCCACAAAATATTTTTTTCTCATGATATCAGCTCTGTTACATTGTATATGCCTTGAGCTCTTGCAAGTCTTGTAGCAAATAAGACGTTATGAGTCATTTTTGTCACATCACTCCTTCATTCACAGTCGGATTCTCACTGAACAGCAGTAGCGCAGGCATGAGGTGAACATGACTGGGACGAAGATAGTCTATTCATAACTTGCTGATGAGTTACATGAAAAAAAAGTAGAATAGTATGGTGAAATGATATCCGTAAGTATTATCAGAGCGACAAATATACAGTAGCCTAAATAAGAACATAACATATTCCTGGACAAGCGGTACTCTGTTCGACAGTATCAGTGTTTGACTGCTTCGACTACATTCTGCATTTGATTAGCCAGGTCTTTCTGTCTCCCACATGCAAAGTAAAAATGGCATCGCAGAAGGAAACGCAAGTTGTTTCTGCCAAAAAATCCACTGGTAAATAGTGTCTCCTTTAAATACGCGGGACAAAAACAAAATGTATATGTTGTGTATTAGAAAATGATATGTATTATATAACGATATGATTGTTAGCTACCTGCTAGCAATTAGATAACCACAGCTAGCTAGCTTGCTGCAATCTTTGACACCCTGGAGCTGATATGTATTATAGCTACGATAGTTACCGTAGAACGTTACATCGTTATTTTACTAAAGCTAGCTAGGCTAGCTAGTTAAGATAGCAGGGCTGCTCATAGGTGCAATTTTTTGTTTGGTGTTTTCAATTAGCGATCGCATGGCTAAAGCCATCAGCTACAGTTGCCTGCTCCGATTCTAAAGTACTGTGGATTTCTAACATCGCAACTTTCTGATCAGTTGATTATTTGTAGTCTCTTCCCTTAGTGACATTATATCCGATTGTTTCTCTAGGTCGAGGACCACGCAGAGTGGCCAATCAAATTCCCGATGACATTTTGCAGGACACTGAGTTGCAAGAGGCGATCCGTGTCCTACCTGCAAATTACAACTTCGAGATCCACAAAACTGTGTGGCGGGTGAGACAGGCCAAAGCAAAAAGAGGTGAGCTTACATATTCACACCCTAACAGCTCTTAATAACAGTTTCAATTAGGAAATCATTCTAAAACAATTTCGATTTCTAAACTTGACAAAAATACAGTTAGGCTTTTAAATAACCAGGAAACGTGAGTCAAGGACTTCTAATGCCATGGGCAGTACAGGCTTAGGCACACTCATCAAAGTCTGGATGAGCAGGTGCTTGACCTGTCCCAAAATGTACATTCTTGTGATTTACATTCTGACATGGAGGTAGGTTACTTGCAACACTATTTTAAGTAATCCATACAGCCTGGGGCTCAGATCAACACAATTCTTGGTGTGGTTGTAGTAAAAAAAGTTTCTAAAGGTATGAATACAAATTTTCTAAAGGTTTGAAAAATATTTTCTACAAAAAGTTTCGAAAGGTTGAAAATATATTTGCGATTTCTTTTCAAAAATAGGTTTGCATCATTGATGAGTACTTGATGAGGACTCTACTAAACTCTTCTGTACTCTATTGTGCTCTGCTTGACTCTACTGTTATAGGGTTCTCTGTTCTCCCCTCTCCTCCTCTCTCCTCTTCTTCTCTCTCCTCTCCTTTCACTGTGTGTGACAAACAAGTTTAGAAAAGTTTTCGAAAAAAAAAAAAAATGTTTTCCAAAAAAAGGTTTCTAAAGGTTTGAAAAATATTTTGTACCAAAAGTTTTGAAAGGTGAAAAACATATTTTAGAAAAGTTTTTGAAAATATTTTAGAAAAACTTTTAGAAAGTTTTGAAAAATATATACAAAAAAAAGTTTGGAAAGGTTGATAAAATATTTGCGATTTGAATCTCCCCCTATTCTTACTGTTGTTAATTATGGCCAGGCTGTTGATGTCATTCAAAAGTACAAGTATCTGGGGAGAAAAATTGAAAGCAAGTTACCCTTTGAACCAAATACTGATGTTTGTGCAAAGACCCATCCGTGTATGTAGCCTAGCTTTACCAGAAGGTCAGTCGCTTTAATGTTGACCTCACTTTTATGAGAATATTTTATTCCTGTTTTTTGAGTCTGTTCTAACCTTCATTTTATTCGGTGGTTTGGCTCAAACAGGAACAGGTTATAAGTCATCGTTCGAACGTGCAGTAAAATTGAAGGTACAAATCTAAATGATCTCTCCCAGCTGCACAGTCAGAGGCCCAGTCCTGGGCGGACACCCAGGCAGTCCTGGCCGTCCCTAGTCATCCCCTGCTCAGTCAGTTCAAGTTGCTCCATCTGGTCGCAGATATTATCTGCCACGATGCAAAATCAATAGATTTAAGAACTCATTTAGTCCCTGTTGCTATTGGCCTATATACATGATGTAATTCTATGTTTTTTGGAGTGTTGATTGGTGCTGTTGATTGTTGATGGTGACAAGGTATTTTCTGGTGGCTGTGCAAAAAAACTAAAACAAAAAAGGATTACCCTGACCTTAATGACAAATTGATTGACATCCAACAAATGTTCCCTGCTTTGAATGAATGAGCAGGTGGTGTGCAGAGAAACCTCCTGTCTGTCTGTCTCTGTCTGCCTGTCTGTCTGTCTGCCCTCTTCAGACACTTTTATTTGGGTTTCTCTCTCGTTCTCCGTCCCTTGTTTTCTGTCATCTGTCATGTTTATTTGTTCCTGCTTTGGCTTTGAGCCTCTCAGCCTCTCCCTTTCGTGCCCCCTTCTTTTTAATATCGTTTCCCCAGTATTTAGTCATGAACTTTTGTCACCCTTTCCTAACAAATAGGGATGTGAATAGATATTGTAGTGTGCCTGGGAGAGGACTATGTACAAGTTAATCCCTCTTCAGAGCTCCACACAGTGAACAATTGGATCTAAAAATATCTCACCTTCTCCTGTTTAGTTTTTTTTGACATATCAGCCCACCAGGTTCAGACTCTGTACATGTTTTGCACAGTACACACAATATGTGGAAAAACCTAGAAGGAGCTGAACCAAGATGGAGACGGCAGAGAGACAATAAGAGGAGAAACGGAACTAACTCTTGAGCAACGATGAAACCATAACATGTTTTTACTTCAGGGCTGTGGAACGTATACCGGGAACTGCAGCTCTGAAGATTTCCCCAAATGAGCACAGCCAGTAATCAAACCGGTTAGCATACCGGGTGCTATTTTGTTTTCTCCTTGAACTACTACCAGCACAAATGTGCTATGTTTAGCATCTCTGAAACCACCCTGTTTTTCACAACCAGCGCCCATTGAAGTGGGTCCAGCGGCAGTTGTATAGTAGAGAATCGTAGCAGCCTCAATGACAGCAGGTTCAGAGGAGGGCTGTAGGCCTAGTTCTGTAACAGTGTGTGCCTCAGTGAAAACACGGCCTGCAGGCCCAAAGGACAATGGCTACAGATCAGACAGTTGCTGTACTCACGCAATTCCAGTCACACATACACATTTCTCTACTGGCGGCTGTGGACTTGAAGGAATTAGTTTGTTTATTCCAGCGTCTCCTGGTGACCTTTCCTCCCGTCAGACGTTCCTCTCTCTCACGCAGTCTCTTTAACTTGGACTTGTTCTCGTCCACCAGGCAGTGTGTCTCCCCAGCCACCAGTTTCAATCCCAGTTTGATCCCTGTAGGTACGGAATACACCTAGCAACACTAGAGAACAGCTGACACCAAACTTCTACGTGTGGTGCGTGCACTGGTACGTGCCTGTTAGAGGGTGAGAGACACACACACACACACACAGACACACACACACACACAGACTTGTTTGGTGCTTGCAGATGTATGCTTTAGTGACATCCGCGCAAATGTGGTTCCTCACACACACATACGCATTTGAACACGCACAAACTTATACACAATCCATTCCACACACTGCACACACACACAGTACCACACGCATCCCATCAGCCTGCAATTGCCTCACCTTTAGCCGTGAGCGCAGATGAAGAGAGCTCTTTGGCTCTGTCAGCAATGGCTGTTGTGAGCTCAGAAACCTTTCTCTGTTAATAAACTCGCCCTTTCCCAGATAATGGCCTGTCTGCCTCTGTCTACATGGGCACGTGGTGATCCTTTAACCTTTTATCAGAAAGACACTCCTCTCTCTTTTCACACTTCTCCTCATCCATCATTCTTCATGGCAATCCTTCTCTTTCTCTCTTTCCCTTGGCCTTTCTGTTTGCTATCCTTTCCTTTTGTCTGTGCTGCCATTAAATATCTTGAAACAGTGAAAGCTCTGCTATATGTGTTATAATGGTGAAACCTCCGTCTGGATCTTCTTTGAGGCTCGTCTGTTTGACTATGGTAGTGCAGACGGTGTCCGTGAGAGGCCTTCACGGGCGCATGTCAGGCGGCACATGGTGCCATAGTGAGGAATGCTCACCACAGGTCTTTGTTTCCAGCTTTAAGGTTGATCCACAAAATCCCAAGCCTTTGGGCTCTGTGTGTTCCTCACTGAGGAACAGCCTGCAGACCTATACAAGCTCCCCCCGCGGGAGAATCGACTGAGACAGCTGAAAACGTTACTTCATTTGCAGCAGGAAGTGACCACATTTAAAGGGATTTACTAAACAGGGGCCAGTGAAATGTAGTACGGGTTATACAACAATACCTAGCTATGATTAAATTACATTTTGAGCATCTACAAAAGGTCAAGTGTTCATGCTGGATCCTTTAAAATAAAATAAAAGTAAGCCTCCATGGCATATGAGACCACTGGCCTGACCATGCTTGTCTGTTTCCAAGACAACAGTACTGGATATTCAATTTGTGCAAGCATAATTGTGTGATTCAGGGAAACAAAAGTCCTTTAATTTTTCACAAATGAATCATCAACAATACAACATTTTAGGGGAAAGAAAATTACAGTGAAATCGGGTATCCCATATTGATTTTCATTATGTATTTGTTGGTATCGTATGTTTGTATGTTTTTTTTGTTATGTATTAATTTGTATTACAATATAATTGTGTTTATAATTTAAGTATTTTAAATACATTCATAAGATTGCAGCCGTAGTCATCCATAACAAACACTGTGTCTGGATCTTGTTGAGGTTCCTCCAGAGAAGTTCAGAGAAAATCTTGTTTTCCTACGGGGGGTGTGCCATTTCAGAGAAGCAGATAGGACGTCCTCCTCTCCTCATCTCCTTCATCCATTCTATCCCTCTTCGGCTGATCCTCTGAAGGTTTTTCTGCATCCTTGCTATCCAGGACATCATCAATATTAGTCAAGTGTTTGCTTCAAAGTACTTCAAGGAGGGACTCAAAAGAAGCGCACACATTTCGCCGCTTGCATCCCCGTCTGTGAAAGTGAACCAGCACAGAAGTCTTGCAGCTTTACCTCCAGTTTAATACGGGGAGTGCATCTCCCTGTGTGATCCACCAGTAAGGAGAGGGATTACGTTTTGACTTCCTCATTTCCGCACTGTCATGTCACCATCACGCGTGCTGTTCTGGGACGGCTCCTTAACTTGAGCCCTGGGAGGAAGCCGGCCTATCTCCTCACGGAGGCGTTCGGCATCGATTCGTCTCGGCTGGAGACAAGACTTTTGAGAAGTTCCACCGCCGGAAGTAGCCGTCATCCGCTTCCCTCCACATCACCAGCAGGACCGAGCGCGTCTGTGTGTGTGTGGCATCCTGGGTCCCCGTTTCACAGGGACTTTCATCCCTTTCGCCACACTTTCTTACGCCTCGCCAGTTTTCTGATCTGCTAAGACCGGTGATGAGTAGGCTCGCGTCGATGTGCGCGCGTCTGAGCGCGTGTTCCGTTTGTGTAGGTGCGTGTGTTTTTAATCTGTGGGTGTGGATGGGTGCGAGTGGGACAGAGTGACAGAGGGGGGGGGGGGGGGTAGCAGAGTGACTCATAAAGCTGTAGGCTGTCATTGAGAGAGACAGGCTGAGGAAGGGTGCCTTTAATGGAGTGTGGAGAGAGGGGGGGGGGGGGGTGGGAGGTGTACAGACTGACGAGAGGTGACATTCGTACTTTTCCTACAGTGCTTTTCCTACAATCCATCAGATAAACCAGGGGTAATGCACCTGTGGGGGAGAAAATTGCCCTGAAATGTCAGTCTTCTTCTGTCTGGGAGGCTTCTTCAGCTAATAGCAGGAACAACAAGCGTTGCCGAGCTGTATTAAATAACACAGTGCTGTCACTCCAGCGTGCCAGTAGACTCCTCTAGCCCACCGTCTCATCCCTCTCTGTCCATGTCTGTCTGACTGTCTGTCTGAGTGTCTCTCTGTCTGTCTGACTGACTGTCTGTCTGTCTTCCTGGTTTCCAGTGGCCCTGCAGCTACCTGAGGGACTGCAGATGTTTGCCTGTGTCATCGCCGACATCGTCGAGAGGTAGGCACACTACCGCTTTTTCCTACACACACACACACACACACACACAAATGCGCCAGTGAGGCGCGAGGCCGGCGGACTCGCACGGCGAGGCCATCACCGCCTCACGCCTTCCCAGTAGGAGGAGAGGACGGCCATTGTTCTAGCGAACGACATCTTGTTTTGGTCTGCTTAGGCTGCTACACACACACAAGCACACACACACATCGACCTGTAATGCGCAGCGTTTGATTCCGAGGTTCTCATCGATTATCTTCAACCTGACCTGTCGTAAAGCACTAGTCCAAAGCACTACTAGACCCAAGTGTACAAAACTCTGTCCTCGCACACACATGTGGAAGAGTTTCCTTTGTGTATTCCTGTGGCTGTTTAACACCCCCCACCCCCCCAGTCTCAGGAGAGAAGCGCAGGCCTTAAGTGTTTTCTAAAAGGAGACCCATCTCATCATTCTACTCTCTCTCAGTGTATTCCTTACATGGGTGTCTAGTCAATACTAATGTTGTTGCTGGGTGCTTGGGGCCAGGACGAAGGTATATGGGGAGGGGGAATCCACATGGTTTTCAGGCAAATGGGAGAGATTTGATTTCAGACAGGAAACCTGCGTTGCACCACTGGTCGTAAGCTGGGCCATCAATGCGCTCTCGTGTCGTTGCTCTTAGAAGGCCTCGCTAATGGAAAAGTTGCTGGATTGGCTACTTGGCACTGTGTGCTCCCTGGTCCATGCTCCCTCTGACGAGGGCTGACTTGAGTCTCCCTCAGCTCAACTTCTTATCTCCCTGCTCTCCTCCTCCCCCTCTCCTCCCCCTCACCTCCATCCATCGCTTCACCAGAGCCACACCTCCCCCATTTAATCTTATCTGCCAATCGCTCCTCTCCCCTCTGCATGGAGGGGGGGAGGGAGAGAGGGAGGGGGTGAGGACGACCAGTGATAGTGCACAGTCTTATCAGCAGGGTCTCTATCAGTAGGAGAGCTGCCTCTCTGCTATCTGGCCCCGAACCCACCCCATCCTCCACCACTCTGTCTGCCCCCCCCCCCTCCCCCAACGTCCACCAGCCCTCCGCCACCACCTGATCCACGCTGATGAGAGCAATTACCGCCTGCTAATTGCTTTTCTCACTGTCTTCTCACCCCTCTCCCTCTCTCTCTCCTCTTCCTCTTCTCAGCTCCCCTCTGCCCGCTGTGACCTCCATCTCTGGGTGTTCACGAGGTGATTGCAGGTCTCTCCATATGGCCGGTGATAGGCAGAAAAGCCTGGGTGTTAGGCAAGCGTCCCCGTGTCAAGTGCCGTGTCGCTTCTCAGTCCTAGGCGCCATGGCAAAATGTTCCCACGCCACCAACTAAAGACATGAAGGACGTTAGGTTGCGGCATCATGCATGTCATGTGTACGTTACGTTCTGTATGGTGTGCAATCTTATTATGTTCGGTGAGGGTACTTACATTTGCATGTACACTTTGTATTTATGTATACCAAGGTCACTTTGTTGATTCCAAAGATATGCAGTGAGACTTCCCGAGAGCCTGATCGTGTCGTCCAAGGTTGAGGACATGACCTTTGCAGCCTGACATGATTGACAGGGCGCAGCAGGCCACAGTGGAGGGCCATTAGGCCATCAGACCAACCGCTACATGAAAGCAAATACAGGAAATGGGCAGAGCCCCCATATAGAGGATCTTCAGAGGGATTGTTGGAGTGTGTTGTGTGCTTGCGTGCCTGCCCAGTAACCTCAGGGTCCAAGGCCAGCGCGGTCAATGACCCGGCCTCATCTGTGGGGTGGGCTAAGGTCTCTCTCGTCACTACCATACCCCCGGCACACGGGCAGTACAGCAGGGTGCGCCAGGGCCCAGGTCCATACCAGCGTGGGGCTGAACAGGCTTACAGTAGCTGCTCAGTGTGTAAGGAGCTTGGGTGGGATGGGCCGTTAAGCTCTAATGAAGTCCAGCTGCTCTGAATTAGAGACTCGCCGCAATTTAATAGTCTGAAGCCACTGTTATTATACACGCCATACACATGTGTTCTGCACGCACTCGCAGTCTTTCTCTCTCGATCTTATTCTCTCTCTCTCCATCTCTCCCCATCTCTCCCCATCTCTCCCCATCTCTCTCCATCTCTCCCCATCTCTCGCCATCTCTCTCCATCTCTCCCCATCTCTCTCCATCTCTCTCCATCTCCCCATCTCTCCCCATCTCTCTCCATCTCTCCCCATCTCTCCATCTCTCTCCATCTCTCGCCTCTTATCCTCTCTCTCTTTCCATCTCGCTCTTCCCTGATCCTCTCTTTTCTCTTTGTCTCTCTCTTCCTCCCATCGCCCCTCTCTCACCCCTCATGGTCACCGACAGTATAAAGGATCGCTTGCTGTATCGTATGTGCTGTGGTTATATATAGAACACTGTCACCCTCACAAATGTTGGCTCCCTTTGTTCTTTTAAATTGGCCCTGATTGGCCCACCTAGGTTGAAAGCGGTGCTGCTGCACCGTGTGGTACATGGATCCCTCTCTCCTTGGCATTACTCTCACACACACACACACACACACACACACACACACACACACACTGGAAAGTCTGCTGACAGCTCCAGAGGAATTCAGACAGACACAAACTCTGGTTTCACGAGTAAACAACCTTGTGGAGAAGGCGAGAAAAAAAAAGATTACAGAACAACAGAAAGAATCTCTAACTCGGACGGGCAAAGATGGCTGTGCTGTCATCCTGCCATATGCTGCATTGTCTCTGATGGGATGCCAGCTGTCGTACTGCTGCACTGAAGTGATCTTTTGATGAACTTCCTTCAGGATTGACCCTTCGGAGATGGGGGCTGGGTCTGTGCTGTGCCCACTCATCCATGTTGTAATCCTGTCGATGGCACGTCGCATGTCCTCCTCTGTCACTGGATTCCTGTCCTGGCACTTGAATGACAGGCGTCCATGTGCATGTGGCACAGCGAGGGGGTTTGTAAGGAAAGGGCATGACTGCAGGCTGAAAGACATGATCTTTTTTTTTTCGTCACAGTTCTGAAAGTGTGAGATTATTTCTCTCTCTCTCTCTCCCAGAGACACACACTTTCACTTCAACACACTCTCGCTCTCTCACATTAACACACACGCACACAGACACACGCATACACACCCAGTCTCTTACACTAACACACACACACACACACCTCAATTTCACCTCCAGACCTCTCCATCACTGCACTTAAGCCCCGCCCCCCGTTGTGCTGACAGGTTCTATTTGAGGCTGAGCCAGGACTCGGGAACCAGTCAGTGGGCGGATTTTTATTGGCTGGCGTGCAGAGCTGCTGCCCACGGCCCCCTGGGGTAAATGTCAGCTCTGCCCCCAGGGAGGGGTCCTGCTGGGGGCTAGCTGTGCCAAGCAGCCCTACGCCATTCTTCCCTCGCCCCGCATGGCACCTCCTAGCGCTCACAGCACAGCTGAGCGCTAGGAGGGAGTAAGTAGCAAGAGAGCCTGGGTGCTTGTTTGTGTGTGTGTGTGTGTGCGTGCGTGCGTGCGTGCGTGTGTGTGTGTGTGTGCGTGCGTCTTTGCCTTCTGTCCCAGACTTTTACATTAGGAACTCAGACTGGGCTCAGTAAAGCAACAGGCTCTCTGTCTACACAAACAGACACACACAGACACGCACAGATAAAGTAGTCGTCTGACTAATGAGAACCCCTGCTAGCAGTCCCTCAGTCTACTCCCACCTTCTCAGCCCCATAGCTCCTCCTGCTCCTCCAGCAGCCTCTGCTCCTCCAGCCTCTGCTCCTCCTCCTGCTCCTCCTCCTGCTCCTCCAGCCTCTGCTGCTCCTCCAGCAGCCTCTGCTCCTCCAGCCTCTGCTCCACTTCCTGCTCCTCCTGCTCCTCCTACAGCTCCTGCTCCTCCAGCCTCTGCTCCTCCTCCAGCTCCTCCTGCTCCTCCTCCTGCTCCTCCTACAGCTCCTGCTCCTCCAGCCTCTGCTCCTCCTCCAGCTGCTCCTGCTCCTCCTCCTGCTCCTCGTCCTGCTCCTCCTGCTGCTGCTTCTCCTACGGCTCCTACACGTCCGACCCAAATCCTCTGAGTTTACTTTTTTGCCCTGTGACGAGCGAGGCCAGCACTCAGACACCCCCCCCCCCCCCCCCCCCCCCCCCCCCCAGCAGCCCCACCTGACACCTGAGGGGGTGGACTTGTCCCCCCAGGGATGAGGACTGGGGAAGTCAGGATGAAAGCAGTCACAGCGCCACAGGAAATGGGTTTGCAGGGTGTGAAGTGAACCACCCACACCTGTGTCCCCTGGTGTCAGCCCAGACCCTGGAGGATCCCTGGCCTGTGTGCTCTGTTATATTGGCCAACCTAAATCACATTTTTCTCTCCATTGAATGACTGGAGGCACAAGAGGTGGGGCTGATATACGGCGCGTAATAGAATGTCCTGGCACATAAAAGCGAGGAAATTGCCCGAGCTGTCTTGGAAATATACAACGGCTGAACCGCCCCGTGTACCACCTTGTCCAAGGCTTCCCACAATGCAGTGTGTCCTGAAGAAGAGGACAAGCCTACGACGGCTTGGATCCCATTTCTACTCCCAAGTTTGCCCTTTCTGTCCAGCCCAGCTTCCAAATGGAGTTTGTGGAGATGGAGAGAGACGGGGGGAGAGGAAGAAAGAGTGGATGAGAGAGGGAGATTGAGAGCAAGGGGGGAGAGAGAGGGAGGAGAGAAGACGAGTGAGGGGATAAGGGGATGAGAGAAAGGTACAGAGCGGAGGAGAGCCAGAGAGAGAGGAAGGTTTAGTATCTAATTAGGCCGACACAGGAGGAGCCGGGTTACCAGCGCCCTGTTAGTCTGACTATTTATGAAGTCCAGCCTTAAATATACATTTGCCCTGCCCAGTGGTGTGTGTTGGAGATAAGGATGAGTCGCTGTCAAGGTTACCGGCCCGTTCCAGCATAACTTTCACTTTCTCCACTATGAACAGGCATAATCTTTCTCATTTCGGAGAGCCCTTTCCTCAGCACATGCAGAAATAATGAAATGCGTGCGATTACGCTGCAGTCTCAGAAGGAGGTGTGAGTGTTGGATATATATGCGCGGCGGTTTTGTAAGGAGCTCTGGATTTTTTGCACAGTGCTCCTTTTAGTTGTAATTGCTGTCACCGACACCGGTATTGTTATGTACACAAAATGCAGGTGGGTGGGCGACCGAGCTCGTCATTTGCAAGTGAAAGCGAACACTTAAGTGGGAAGATGTTGGTCTCATTTTTTCTGGAATATGCTAAATCCCGTCGTCTCTCTCTCTCGCCGTAATGGATGAACCTTTGGTGGCCAACGCGTAATTGTAGCACATCTTTTATTGAAATGAGATTTGGCAGTTGGCTATATTTCGACAACAAAGCGGTGGTTGCGCCTGGCGGGCTCAGATGGACGTCTCTGGTAAGGCTTATCAGTCGGACCCAGCCTTTTTAGGAAAGGTCACCCCTTGTTCTCAGCCTTATTGTGGAGGGCGAGACGGCCTGAAGGGCACCGATGAAGGGATGACCTTACTGACTGAGAGAGCGAGTGGAGGTGAAGCCCGGCGAGGGGGGGGGGGGGGGTGGCTGGGGAAGGTTCTAGAACGTTGGTAGACCTCAGGCAGACCTTAAGCAGCAGGATGGTGCGCAGAGTCACGGAGGGATGGAGGGAAGTGGGAATCGAAGCCCTACGCCCCAAAACAAGCTGTTCAGCTGAAGAGATAGAAGTTGTGAGAGAGGAGGAGGACTGTCAAGTCACAGCAGTGTGACGGATCACCTTGGGAGGACGGAGGAGAGATGAAGGGAGAGGGGAGAGAGAGAGAGAGAATTGATGTATTCTATTGCAGAGGACGTCTGAGTCTCATCAATCTCTATAGTGATACGATACTTCCCTGTAATAATGTTGTCTCCGTTATGTGTGTCTCTTTGGAATTCATTGATATACTTACATCAAGTGGGTGCTTTGGGATATAAAGGCCGTGTATTCTGAAGTGTGTCCAACCGTTTTTGGAAAGGAAAGCATTATACATGTCTGTGCTTGCTTTGGTTTCGAAACTGATGAATGTAAAAGATGCTTTCTAGAACATTCCTTTAATACCAGGGCAACAGGTAATCCTTTGGATAAAAGCGTTTGCTAAATGAATACATGTAATCCCCAATGGAATTGTTTATCCACTTCAATTCTGCAAAAGTGACTCCAGTCAAAAATACCAAACTGCGACTTAATCTGACCTTGGTCTAGGTCTAAGCTTGGTTTTTGTGTAAGCCTGAGTTTAGGTCAGGGTTTGGGTTGTCAACGTATTGGCCCGTACAGCATGTTTGAAAAGTGGATTCTGTGTTAAACTGTTGACATCATCTGTGTTTCTTCAGATGAGATGACCACAGGTGGTAAATACCAGTTTTCAGTCCTCCTGGAGATGTGACCTTGCTCGGTCGTTTCTGGAGCCACTCACTGTGCTCTGCAACAACATCGCACTAAGAAGATGCTGGATCAATGACCCCCCCGTCCCACACACTCACACACTCGCACGCACACACACGCGCACACACACACACACACACACACACACCGACGGTTAAATCCCACACTCATTTGAATGTGTGCTGAGCAGTTCTGGGGTCTTGTCTTGATAAAGCTGTGGGCTTTTCACATAATGACGGGCTCAGGCATCTGACAACCTGCCCGAACAAATAGATGAGATCCAGTCACAGAAACAGTAGTAATGATCTTGTTTTTTTATTTTATTTTGTGTGTGTTTGTGGGGGGGTGTTAAGAGATTATCTAATGGCATTACTGAAAACATCTGTCTAAACACCATGACGTCCACACCGTCGCACGCTCACCGTTCCTGAGTACTTAACCACCGACTCACTCTCTCAATCACTGCAATTAGAGTGTCGTCTCTCCCTCTGCCGTGTACTGCTCAAGGGAGATGAGAGGCAGAGAGAGAGAGGCAGAGAGAGAGAGAGAGAGGCAGAGAGAGAGGCAGAGAGAGAGGCAGAGAGAGAGAGGCATAGAGAGAGGCAGAGAGAGAGAGAGGCAGAGAGAGAGAGAGGCAGAGAGAGAGAGAGAGAGGCAGAGAGAGAGAGGCAGAGGGAGAGAGGCAGAGGGAGAGAGGCAGAGGGAGAGAGGCAGAGGGAGAGAGGCAGAGGGAGAGAGGCAGAGGGAGAGAGGCAGAGGGAGAGAGGCAGAGGGAGAGAGGCAGAGGGAGAGAGAGGCAGAGAGAGAGAGAGGCAGAGAGAGAGGGAGGCAGAGAGAGAAGGAGGCAGAGAGAGAGAGAGAGGCAGAGAGAGAGGCAGAGAGAGAGAGTGGAAACGTGGAAAACGTTTAATCCTTCACTAGGGTCCCCCCCTGACAGATTTCTTTAGGGGGGGGGGGGGGAGGGGGGGAGGAGTGTATTTTGGCCGGGTATTCTCTGTATGCAAAGCAGATTACAGATATCAGATTTGTTAATATTACAAACCCCTGAGCACACAGCTCATCTGCCTGAGACTGCACTCAGCTGGCAGGGCCCTCTCTCTCTCTCTGTGTGTGTGTGTGTCTCTCTATCTGTGTGTGTGTCTCTCTCTGCCTCTCTCACTTCTTTCTGTTTTTCTCCGCGCCTCTCTCCCGGTCTCACCGCTATGGGTTCTTTTCTCGCTTTCCTTTTTTGAAACTCCCCGAAGCTCTCTCCATACCTCTCTCTCCTCTCTCCTCTCCCCACCCCGGTGTGATACGCCCTCTTCATCTCCCATCGCTCTTTTATTGTTTCCTACCCTCTATCATCTTCCACTGTGACAGGATCTCTTCTCACACACTTTCATTTTTCTCAGCTCCCCAGTTCCTCCAAAACCCTCTTACCCCCCCCCCCCCTCCCTAACTCAATTCTTTTAAAGAGGAAATAATGAAGGTTCTTCTGCGTGAATGTGCCCCTGCCACCACAGGAAGAAGCAGTGTTCCCTGCACCAATCACCAGGCTTCCGCAACCCATTGTGGCTCCGATGCAGGGGAACTTGTGTGTGTGTGTGTGTGTGTGTGTGTGTGTGTGTGTGTGTGTGTGTGTGTGGAGGGGAGTGAGGGTGCTCCTGTCTGAAAGGTAATGAAATGAAAGATGAGCCGTCACCAGATGCGAAGTATCAATATTTCACATGTGTAACCCGATTTCATGTACGAGGTTGAGGGATGTACCTGCTTGGGGTTCTGTCGGGGCGATGCTGTAACACAAACCCACTTTGCCCGTCTAGGTGTCAGAGGAGCAGGCCTGAACAGGTCGAGCACAGGCCCACCCAGGGCCTGACAAGCCTGCAGGAAAGGCACTTCTTTATGGATGGACGGAGAGGGGAAAGACTCCGTCGTTTATACATCATTGGTTCTCTCCAAAGGCTTTCGAAGCATTCGTGGTTTGCTTTAAAGTAAATGTGTGTGTGCCTGTGCTTTTATCAAGAGACCTGGAGAAACTGGCATCTCAGTCCCTTCAGTGGTCGTAGGCGGGCCTAGCCGTGGTTCATACGGAGACACTGAGTCAACGCGCGGTGTGAAGCCCACCGCACTTGGCTTCACACAGGCCTGTGTGAAGCCAAGTGCGGTGGGCTTCACACCGGCCTGTTGCACAGGTGCTTTTGTGTTTCCAAACCCATTTCTCTTTGTCTCTGAATTGCTTCTCCTCGTCCTCCATTCTTTGGCCACCTTTTCCCCTCACACACACACACGCGAGCGTACACACACGCATCAGTCCCCATGCTTGTCTGAGAGGTGCCTCAGATTGCTGTGGTGCACAGCTGGGAGATTATAATATTTTTGCTCGACATAAATCACCATGACAGCAGTGGGGCCATATTAAGGACTGTCTGAGTGTGCTCGGTAAAGGGCCAGGCTAATTTGCAAAGAATCGCTTTCTTTCAGACGTACCGTTTTTCTGTTTTTTTTTTGTTGTTGTTGTGTCCACACAAACTTTAGAGTGTGGGACCTCAATGAGCCTCGCAATCGTTCAAATTTCCCCTCTAAAGAAGCAATGTGATTTGGTGTGTAGTTCCTCTTTACCTTCTAGTCGAACACATTCGTAAGAAAATAGGGCACCACTACATTAAGGCTACACTAACTACCATGCAACTACAACTACTTCAATGTAACCTTAATATAAAGTGTTGCCAAAAATAGAAATGACAGAATCTAGGCTACAGCTGTTTGTGTGTTTGTGTGTGTGTGTGTGTGTCAACAGTTGAATGTGCTAATAGCATCGGCCACGGTGTGATAGATAATGAAGTGCTGGGTTTATCTGCAGTAGTTGACTAGGAGGTGACACCGTTTTCATCAATAGCAATTATTCTAGCTGTCTGAAGGAGCCGATTGAAACGGATAAATGCTTCCCAATAGATCCATTAGATCTCAAAGCGGCATCATTCAGATGTGCACATGCTTGTTAAAGCGCTCCGTGTCCAGTGTGTCCAGACTGTCTTCACACTGAAGGACCTCCGTGCCGTCAGCTCCCAGCCCCAGATGAGGTCTGCACATGCACATCCATTCTCCTCCAGGAGGAAGTGCTCTAATGGGTGACAGGAGGCGCCCGTATCCGATTGGTTGTGTCTGTGTCGCTGTGGTGATGATGCACTGATTCCCGTCTGTCACCCTGCTGGAGCGTTGAGATGAGCAGGCGGAGAGGGGGCTGTGGGGCCCTCTCTCCCACGATGCACTGTGATCAAGCTCCTGTCGGAGCCGGGCAAGGACCTCCGGAGGACGCCAGGAAGCGGATGGATCTACTTTCACGGCCGCGTCACGACTCCGGAGCCAAGGTGTATGTAGTGCTTATGTAAATGACTTCCTCATGGATCAAGAGTGATACTGTACTGCCGTGTGTGTGTGTGAATAAGGAAGTCCGAGTGCCTCAGCGAAGGTGTATCTCGTGTATTGTGACCATCCAGGTATGATCAGCGGCGTGTTTGTGTCTGTGTGTAAACTCCAAAATGGGTCAAATGACACGCAGTCACATCTGCGGGGTGTGTACCACCCCATTCATCAGTCTGCTTAAGAGGTCTGCTAATTAAGCAGGCCTGTTATCGAGCTCCACTCGACGTCTCCTACATCTTAATTACATCTTAATGATATTTCAGTTCTGTTGTTTCAGCTGGAGAGCGAGCAAAACCACTGCTGATACGCAGAGAACACTGGGAGGATGGGAGGGAGGGGTGGGGGGAAGGGAGGAGGGGAGGGAGGTGTGTTATCTTTGTAGATCGTTCGTAAGGATTGGGTTGCAGTAAACACTGATAGCCTTCGCTCTCGCTCTCTCTCGCTCTCTCGCTCTCTCTCTTCTCCTTCTTACTCTCCCTGACACTCCTTTTGGCCTTCATTTTCCTATCTCTCTCTCTCCCCACAGTAGGACTGGAGAGGCTGGCTCTGTGTATCTGGCCCTGCAGCGTGGCACATCTCACCCTGCTCCCTCATCACCTCCTTGATTACCAGACAGCCAATTACCTGAGAGATGAGATGATGAACTGTGCCAATCAAAAGGGATGATTACATTGTTCCCACGCATCACTGATCAGATTCAGTGATCTTGTGTAGTGCTGTGGTTTGGTCATGGTGTATTTTGCGTTTCAGTCAGCTAGACTTTTTTTTCGCTACAGTACGACACACCTTACTGCAGCTTTAGCCAAGTGTCATTAAACACACACACACAAAAACACCACACACGCACACAAACACACACCTCAAACTAACAGAGGGATTATACTAGTTCTTATTTTCTCATTATGGATGGATTTCTCTCTACGACACACACACAGACAATCAAGACCTTGAACAAGAGCAAGGATAAGCGAATCAAATCTTCCAAGGCAAATATTTATTTGCCAGATGAGTTCATCCATCCAGGGTCCATGTTTTACCAGCCTCGGTTGGCCTGTCATGTCCTTCACAGGAGAGCAGCCGTCGGAGGGGGAAAGAGAGGGAGCAGCCAATAAAGAAAAAGAAAGAGAGCGAGAAACATATTGAGAGCAGGAGAGTTGTGTAGCTCTTTCACAAATAGAGGTTGAAGGTAGACAAGCACCAGAAAACCCGAGAGGTAGACATGGTGAAAGAGCGAGGGAAAACGAGCACCAGAGAGCATGATGTAGCGTGTGAGAGAATGGAGAGAGGCTGGCGATGGCAACGTTTCTGAAGTTATTGTGCAACCACGCTCTAATTAAAAACCATGGAACTTCCGCAGGAGTAGGGATTTAAGATCTGCAATGGATACATAGAGAGGGACACGTTGAGAGGAAGTGAATAGAAAGATGGGTAAATGAGAAGAATGTTAATGAACTTCCAAGTCTGACTGACTAACTGAATGTTGCAACAGCACCCTACTCCCACCTCCTCCACCCCTCTGCATCCATCCATCCAGTCATTGTCTCATCCATCCTTCCTTTCATCTATCATCCATCCAGTCATTGTTTTATCCAGTCCTTGTTTCATCCATCCCTCCTCTCACACCTCCACTGTGTTCCTCGTTCCAGCCTGTCTTTTCCTCCTCCTCTATAAGGTAGTTTGTCTCTTCCTCCTCCTCCATAAGGTAGTTTTTCTCTTCCTCTTCCTCCTCCATAAGGTAGTTTGTCTCTTCCTCTTCCTCCTCCATAAGGTAGTTTGTCTCTTCCTCCTCCATAAGGTAGTTTGTCTCGATCCTCTCAGTGGGGAACTTGTTATGTCTGGGTTTAGTTTAAGATACCAGCCCTGAAAGAAAGGACTGGAGCAGCCTGTTCCCTCAGGGAGAACGTGAACTTCCTGTAGCCCTCACCACCACCACCACCGCAGCAGAGTGGAGGGGACACAACAAGCTTGTTTACAACCGCCGACTCGCACTGTTAGATCAGCTGTCATCGAGCCTGCTCTGCCTGCTCCCCACCAGATGTGCTGCAAATCCAACCCGGGCCGGGCCAGGCCAGAGCGGCCCACAGCCTCGCCCTCTAATCTGCTTGGCGCTCCTCGTCCCAAGTGCCCCTCCCCAGCTGGCCTGGGTCCGGCGTCGTCCCCTGGCCAGCGTCCTGGAGGAGGAGTCCAGGGGCCTTGACAGATGAGCAGCTCCACAACGCCCCGCTCCCTCCGTGCCGCTCAAACGCGGGTGGCCATGTGTCAGTCAAAAAGAATGTGCCGGACGGGGTTATCTGAAGGATCCCTGCCTCCAGTCCATCCTATTGACGTGGCATAGTGTCTGAATGGAGGATGACAGGCGTCATCGATTGTACTTGTACTATTATCAGAGCTCCCCCTATGCGTGACTTGAGTATGGATCACCATGGTAACGACCAGGGAGATACGGTGTGTTCGACCGTGTATGCTTGGATACTGCTGTTTAGCTGTATTTGAAAGCCCATGAAATTGGTGGATTTGCGCATCCGTTCGCGTGTGTTTGTACAATCTCAGATGTACTGTGAATTTGTGATCGATTGAAATGTGAGCGATTTGTGGATCCTACTGAAGCTTACCTACATTTACATTTAGTCATTTAGCAGACGCTCTTATCCAGAGCGACTTACAGTAAGTACAGGGACATTCCCCCCGAGGCAAGTAGGGTGAAGTGCCTTGCCCAAGGACACAACGTCATATGACACGGCCGGGAATCAAGCCAGCAACCTTCGGATTACTAGTCCCATTCCCTAACCGCTCAGCCACCTACCTAGCCTGTGTGTGTGTGTGTCCAGGTTTACGGATGCAGACACCATCGTGATGGGGGATGTGACGTATGGGGCCTGCTGTGTGGATGACTTCACCGCCCGCGCCCTGGGAGCAGACTTCATGGTGCACTACGGCCACAGCTGTCTGAGTGAGTCTCTCTCTCTCACACACACACACACACGTTCACACGATGACATTTGCCAAGGACAGACCACTCGGTGTAGGTCACAAGAACAAGGGAAGGAAAGACCTGTTGAGGAACCGCCCGCAGACGGTCTGTGCTTGGACCCAGCGCGAGCGCCACACAAGCCCTTTAACAGGCTGGCCAGCACATGCACTCAGACGATCAATGGGGAACATGCATTAGGATTGTCTGCTGGTGGGTCTGTGCAGATTCTAAAGACCCTTCACTCACCATAGACTGCCCTGTCCGGATATAGTACTACATGGGAGGAAATGCTAAATCAATACTTGTGATTGCTTCCTACCTCGCAAGCTCCCTGGCAAATACCAGAACTGACCAGCTGAATATTAACACACCGCGTGTGTGTGTGTGTGTGCGTGTACGTGCCTGTGCCCGTGTGTGTTTTTTTCCATGTTTAGACTCTAACTTCACTCAGTACAGAGTGACCTGTAACAATATGGCGAGCGTCAGTTGGACGGATCAAGCTGATGTCCTTCACCGGTCAGGTCCAGGCTACTATTCAGACCTCTGTATACAAACATCAGAGTCACTCTGAGGAGCCTGGCCGCTTTTCAGGGCTGTCAGTATTCAACCAATCAGAGCCCGCCGCTTTTTAAGGCTGTCAGCATTCAACCAATCAGAGCCCGCCGCTTTTTAAGGCTGTCAGCATTCAACCAATCAGACGCTAAAGAGGTAGAGGCAGTCTCAGCTCTGCATAGGATGTCAGACACCTGTGGAAGATTAAAGAGGTTCTGGCTGTCTCTGGCACACGGAGATGCTGTCTCGTTCTCTCTCTCTCTCGTTCTGTCTCGTTCTCTCTCTCTCTCATTCTGTCTCGTTCTCTCTCTCTCTCTCTCTCGTTCTGTCTCGTTCTCTCTCTCTCTCATTCTGTCTCGTTCTCTCTCTCTCTCTCATTCTGTCTCGTTCTCTCTCTCTCTCGTTCTGTCTCGTTCTCTCTCTCTCTCTCTCATTCTGTCTCATTCTGTCTCTCTTTTCCTCCCTCCATTCCTATCTCTCATCTATCTTCCCCTCCACACAAGCTGTCATCTTTCATTTTTTCGGATTTCTCTGTCGCACCTGCTACAAATTCAACTTGTGTGTGTGTGCGCCTGTGTGTAGGTGCATTCGAGTCAGTGTGTGTGTGTGTGTGCGTGAGTTTCAGTGTGTCTGTGTGTGTATGAGCACACGTGTCAGTGAAAGAATAGAGGGCTATGATAAGGATACTAAAAGGAAGAGAGGGAGGGAGAGGGAGGGGAGGGGGGAGAGGGAGAGTGAAAAGAAAGGGGTGGAGCGAGCGAGCGAGCCGGCCTCATGCCTCTCTGACAGGGTCTCTAATTGCAGTGACTAAGTGCAGTCTCAGATCCTGTTGGGCTAATGTGATCAGAGAAAGGATCGATGCCGCAGAGAGCTGCAGGCCCACTTTTGTGTATGGAGCACCTGTAATCAAGCGATGACCAGACAGCCCCAGCGACCCTGGCCCCCCGTCTGGCCCCCCGTCTGGCCGGGCTGTCTGGAGGGGAGAAGGGCCGGCTATCAGCCCCCACTCAGCACCCTGATAAATCCTCTGTACACAACCTGTATACAACACTCTCTCCATCTGTTTCTCTCGCTCTCTCCTTTCTTTCTTTCTTTCTCCCTCTCTCTGTCGTTCCTGATATGCCAGCCTATTCATCACTCCTCTCAGTCTGTTAATTGACAAATCCTCCATTCTCCCAATCCCTCTCTTTTGGAATATATACAGTACATCAGCGATTCCCAACCAATAGGACCACTAGTGGTCCATTAGGGTAATGCAGGCAAGCCTCCCAAACCAATGAAAAATACATATGAAAATATGTATGTATACTGTTGGTAAATTATTTTAAAATGTTTAATTTTAAAATATTAGTATAAACTCACACAGTAAAATAAGCTAGCTATCACTAGCTAGCTATCGGAAGTATTTGAGCAGTAACCTTTAATCATTGACATGACTATGAGTCACTTCCTTAATCATAGGACACAGTTTCCCCTGCTCTACAGTAGATGTTGTTATGTTGAACATAACACGTTACGATTGAACATAACACTTTATGACAATGTACAGCAAAGATACCTTTGCCCTTAACACCCAACCCACCTCCCCTCTTCTCCTTCTCTTCCCCCGGTCCCCCTCCTCCTCTCCTTTCTCCCCTCCATCACTCCCTCCCTCCCTCCTTAGCTCCTGTTGGCTCACAGTAGCCTGTGTCGGTTGCTAGCTACCTCTGCTAAGCCCAGGCATGTGGTAAATGGTCTGTGAAATGAATGGTATTAATAGTAAGTGCCTGTGTCCTTCTCCTTTCCTAAATAATGGATATCTTTGCATCAGTGCCCTGGCGTATGCTGGCAAATCAGAGGCAAAGTGTTTCCACCTTAATGTAAGAGAGAGAGAGAGTGAGAGAGAGAGTGTGCGTGTATTTTCTGACTATCACACACACATTCACAGAGGCAAATCGTGAGAAATCCCCTCAGTGTTTATCCTTGATACATCAGCATGACACGTGTGTTTTAGATGTAACACTGATCTAACGCTGCATCATTTATTTCTCGGTCCCTCCCTCCCTCTGTCTGTCTGCAGTCCCCATAGACTCCACCGCAGGCATCAAGATGCTGTACGTGTTTGTGGACATCCAGATGGACAACGCTCACTTCCTGGACACAGTCAGGTTCAACTTCACTCCCGGAAACACCCTGGCACTCGTCAGCACCATCCAGTTTGTGGCTGCTCTGCAGGTGACACGTGTGTGTGGTGTGTGGTGTGTGTGTGTGTGTGTGAGGTGTGTGTGAGGTGTGTGTGTGTGTCTGTGTGTGTGTGTGAGGTGTGAGGTGTCTGTGTGTGTGTGTCTGTGTGTGTCTGTGTGTGTGTGTGAGGTGTCTGTGTGTGTGTCTGTGTGTGTGTGTGTGAGGTGTCTGTGTGTGTGTGTGTGTGTGTGAGGTGTGTGTGAGGTGTGTGTGTGTGCGTGTGTGTGTGTGTGTGCGCTCCTGTCATTACCTAGGTGTAGACATGTTTACATCTCTCGTCCTCACCCCCCCCCCCCCCCCCCTCGCTTCTCTAGTGTGTTGGTTGTGTTTATTCATGAACACGCCAACACATGTACGCGCGGGGGGGCTCAGCCCTGCCCTCCACCATCCAGACTGACTCACGCTTCTTCAAGAAGTTCAGCTCAAGTGTGGGTTTGAACATCCAGCTGCAGTTATTTTGGGCTTGAAAGGCGGGAGGGAACTGTGCAAGTCTCTGCTCACGTACTGCTCATCCCCAGCCTTTACATAAGCAGAGCCTCTTCTGACAGACAAGATGGCTCCTCTCCTCCTCTCCTCCCCTCCTCCTCTCCTCGCCTCCTCTCCTCCCCTCTTCCCCTCCTCCCCTCCTCCTCTCCTCACCTCCTATCCTCGCCTCCTCTCCTCACCTCCTCCTCTCCTCCCCTCCTCTTCTCCTCACCTCCTCCTCTCCTCACTTTCTCCTCCTCCCCTCCTCTCCTTTCCTCTCCTTCCTTCCCCCCGGCCTCTTCTAATATAACAAGTGTTATGTTTACAATCACTGGGATAATGCATGTGTCATATGTTGTTGAGGGAGAATGGGGTTGTGTGCGTGCGTGTTCATGTGATTGTGTGTTGGCGCTGGCCTCCTCTCACAGCTCAGAGTGTGTAGGTTTGTGTAGGATTAAGACGGTATGCTAGAGTCAGGAGTTCACCCTCCATATTTTGTGTTTACCTTCAACTAGAAAGGGTTCGCACATCACTCGCACACCTCTGAGCCCGCTCCTGCTCCTTTCTAGCCGTCAGTGTCGGCGCACGTTTCTCGGCGCACGCCACCGCGAACAATTTAGGTGTGCTTGGAAACGGCTGCTTTCACCCTTTTGAAAACGTACTTAACTTCAATTAGCTTTTTTCTTTTCATTCCTCTGTTTCCCCCTCCTTCCTCCGGCTGGTCTCCAGGCGGTGAGCGAGGCTCTGAAGGCAGACTTCCAGGTCCTGGTGCCCCAGTGTCGACCGCTGTCCCCGGGGGAGATCCTGGGCTGCACGTCGCCACGGTTGGATCGCCACGTCAACGCCATCATGTAAGACCCTGTCTGGGTGCCCTGATCGTTCTTTGGAAACACGCAGACAAGGATTGAGAAAGGATGATTTGCATCATTTGACAGATTTGCCCCCCCCCCCCCCCCCCCCCGCTCTGTCGTGCTATCACATCAGCTGTTATCCCATCTGCCGCTGAGTCAGTACTACATACATGTTATGTTATATGTACATATTATGTCTGCAGTACAAATTACACATGGACAATGTTCCGTACAATGTTTTACACTGTTATATAACCGTACCTCCAACCTGCTAATCGGAGAGCAATCGAGAACTTGGCAGCCAGCAAATGAGAATGCAGAGCCAATTAACCTTACGAACCTGTAAAGAACAGCGATGACCGTGTTTTCGATGATGGAGCGTTGGTGAAATGAGGCCTTGGGGTCGTCGTTATGTCAGTCGCCTTGCCGACACCATAGGAAACCTGGCGTGTCCCAAACACGTGTGTGCGTGCGTGACCCAGACACGGAACCCCTCTGCCCACACTGTGGTGAAGAACGTTGCCAGTCCGCCAGAGCTGAGCCTCACAGAGCTCAGGGCTTTCTGCCATAGGAGACTCAAATGCCCTCTGAAGGTTAAGATCAAACCCCGTTATGAATTATGAAACGATGAATTAATAATATAGGTGGTGAAATTGTCTTTGTCATCATTCCTATATAGTGATCCCAGTGAGTAGGAATACACAGGCTCAATTGGGACCAGCAGCTGTGTAGGCAAAGGCCAGATCCCTCGGATAGACGTGCGTGTGTGTGTGTGTGTGTGTCCAGGCTTGTGTCATCTGTGTTTCACCCACTAAGTGGAGTGTCTTTTATGTGTGTGTGTTGGGGCTGGTGTGCAGGGTTTGATTGAATTGATAACCTTCTCTTAGAATTACCCATCCTCCCCCTATCTCCCCTGTTTCTCTCTCCCTTTCTCTCTCTGTCTCTCCCTTTCTCTCTCTCTATGTCCCTCCCTTTTTCTCTCTCTCTGTCTCTCCCTTTCTCTCTCTATGTCCCTCCCTTTCTCTCTCTCTCTATGTCCCTCCCTTTCTCTCTCTCTGTCTCTCCCTTTCTCTCTGTCTCTCCCTTTCTCTCTCTCTCTGTCTCTCCCTTTCTCTCTCTCTCTATGTCCCTCCCTTTCTCTCTCTCTGTCTCTCCCTTTCTCTCTCTCTCTGTCTCTCCCTTTCTCTCTCTCTCTGTCTCTCCCTTTCTCTCTCTCTCTGTCTCTCCCTTTCTCTCTCTCTCTGTCTCTCCCTTTCTCTCTCTCTATGTCCCTCCCTTTCTCTCTCTATGTCTCTCGTTCTTCTCATCTTAGAACTGCTCTCTCCTCACGTACTTTCTTGTGACTGGGGCTTCACAGCCACTCACACTCTGCACCGCGCACACACACACACACACACACACACAGACTACCTTATTTACTGATAAGTGGAAATAATTGGCCTTGATGAATCAGTGCTACACTTGAAGAAAACATATATTTTTTTACTCAGATCTCTGCCCTGAGTATCTCCTGAGTCTGTTAAAAGCACTAAAAGAGAGCATGGGGAGCACTTACCACCCCATCCACCCAGTGGGTTTCAATTGCAATTCCATTTGTTCATCATGTAAAGGCCTGGAGAGGGATTAGGGACACCAGGCAGCCGAAGAGCGACTGCCAACAGCCTATTAGCTCGGGAGCTCAATTACAACCTCCTGATGCTTCATAAAAGCAGACTATCCATCTCATCACGGCCACGAAGATCCGACCAGCCCTGTGCCCCTCCCCCCTGCTCCAGGCCCGATGTCCCCAGCCCCCCGGCCCCCCCAGCCCCTCTCTGTCAGAGCCCCCTGTGTCTGACAGAGAGGGGCTGGGGCCCCTGCAGGTGTGGCGTGCGTGGCGTCACACAGCAGCCGCTCTCATCCTCTCTGTCGCCGCCCCGCCGCCGCGCCCGGCGCGTTACACCACGGAGGACAATACAGTGTGGGTCCTTTGTCTCACATCTCTGAGATAATGGATCCCCCTCGCCCCCCTCTCCCACGTCACTGCGAGGCAGAGGGATCACTTCACGGCAGAGGGCACGGTTATTGAGCGGCGGCGGGGGGAGGGGGGCGGGGGGAGGGATGGAGTCATCGCTCGGCTCCTGTGTGCTCTTCTTTCGCTCATTATGACTTTGTCACTCACAAACATCCCAATCACACAGTGTGGGCTCATTTCTGGCCCTGTGGGTGTCATGTAGACCCCCCCCCCCCCCCTCGCCTTCACTCACTCTGATGTCCTGTGTAATTACCTGGTCTCTCCCTGCACAAGACTCCTCACAGCAATGTCGACCTGCACAACACCCCCCCCCCCCCCCCCACCGCCCCTGACACCATCAAGTGAGAGAACCATGGCCCCTCATCAACACCTTCTCCTTTGACCCTAGGGGCCAGATAACTCCCACAAGGGCTAGTGACAGGCAGGGTTCCCCCCCCCCCCCCCCCCCCACTAGCCCATATGTGAGCTAACTATCCACCTGGGTCAAAGGAGAAGGTGTTGATCTGTGTTAACAAAACGCGGGGGTCGGCAGGGTCGCGATTCAGGACAGCCGGCCCCTCCCCCCAGGGCTTTCTGCCATGGTGCTGCTCTTCCTACAGAGGCGTGGGGGGGGGGGGACGGGGGGGAGGAGGGAGGAGGGAGGGAGGCGTAGGAGGATATCGATCAGTGCGGTAGAGGTAGAGGTAGGTTGACTGAGGGTGGTTTGTGCTCTGCTTTGTCTTCAGAGCCCTCCCCTGACCCGCAGTTGTCGTTTTGTACTTCCAGTTACCTGGGAGACGGACGCTTTCACCTGGAGTCCATCATGATCGCCAACCCGGACATACCTGCCTACAGGTACGCAGGCCACGGTGACACCACCCCTCCGTTCCTGCTGCGCTGCGTCGGCTCCAGTATGAACATGAACCCCGTCACACTGCGGGTTCTACAGGATGAGTCCAGTGACAGGATGATGAGAGGGGTGGAATATGAAACGTGCTGGAGGTCCTGCTTGGGGCCTAAGTGGAGCTGCGTCATGTTCATTGGCTTGGCGAGGCTCGGCGCACACTCGGGTCGTTCGCACAAACAAGATTGTAATCTCCAGTGAGCTGCTGCCAGAGCGAGCAGATTAGATTGCGTGAAGCGCCTCTGTTTTCTCCAAGATAACCGCCCCGATACCTGACGGAGCCCTGATTGGGTTTTCTCATCTCTTTCTTAGTTTCACTCCTCAAGACAGATGGCTGCTTTGTAATGAACAATTCAGACTAATGTGTGTAATTATGTGTGTGTGTGTGTGTGTGGGGGGGGGGGTTGCACATGCACACTTGTTTGTGGGGCAATGCCATTTGTGGTGGTGGAATTTGAACTGTGCGTTTACTCTGGTCCTGTGTGTGTGTGTGTGTGTGTGTGTGTGTGTGTGTGGTTTCAGGTATGACCCATACAGTAAAGTGTTCACCAGGGAGTACTATGACCACGAGGCCATGCGGAACCTCCGGATGCAGGCCATCGACAAGGCTCGCTCTGCCCAGAGATGGGGCCTGATCCTGGGCACCCTGGGCCGGCAGGGCAGCCCCAAAGTCATGGAGGTAAGACCCAGTCTGGAGCCTCTGCTCCACACGTCCCACCAGGGCAGGGCTCTGGGTTTACACCTGCAGCTGGGCTCTGGGTTTACACCTGCAGCTGGACTCTGGGTTTACACCTGCAGCTGGACTCTGGGTTTACACCTGCAGCTGGACTCTGGGTTTACACCTGCAGCTGGACTCTGGGTTTACACCTGCAGCTGCTGGACTCTGGGGTTTAACTTATTGACTGTTGCGTTTGTGGGTTGGCATCTGCTCTTGTAGGGCTGAGCAGGTGGGTGTGTGTGCGTGTGTGTGCGTGTGTGTGTGCGTGTGTGTGTGTGCATGTGTGTACGGATGCGTGGGGATGTACATGATCTAGTTTGAATAGTTTTCCTACTTTTGTGCTGGCGGTGAGCTGGGTCCTTAACAAACAGGTCAAGGATCCCACCCCACTCAAGGCTAATAGCTGCAGCTGTGATCCCACCACCACCCCTCCTCCCCTCCTCCCCCTCCACCCCTCCTCCCCTCCTCCCCTCCACCCCTCCACCCCTCCTCCTCAGTTCTCTTCTCTTTGTTCTCTGTGTTTGATCTGCCTGCTTTTTGTTTTCTTTCCTGCGATGCATGGCTTTGCTGGGAAGACTCTTCCCCATCCTATCCTCACCCTCTGCCTTTAATTGGAATAGGGGAAGGAGGGGGGGACGGAAAGTAGGGGTGTAGGGAGAGAGAGAGAGAGAGCGAGAGAAGGAGAGGGAGAAGGAGAGAGAGAGAGAGCGAGAGATGGGGGGGAGAGAGAGAGAGAGAGAGAGAGAGAGAGAGAGAGAGAGATGAGAGAGAGAGAGAGAGAGAGAGAGAGAGAGAGAGAGAGAGAGAGAGAGAGAGAGAGAGAGAGAGAGAGAGAGAAGAGAGAGAGGAGAGAGAGAGAGAGAGAGAGGAGAGAGAGAGAGAGAGAGAGAGAGAGAGAGAGAGAGAGAGAGAGAGAGAGAGAGAGAGAGAGAGAGAGGAGGTGGAAAGAAAGCAAGGTGTGAGAGGGGAGGAGGAAGGGAGTGACAACGGAGAGAGGAAAGAAGGGGGGGAGGGCAGAGAGAGGGGAGAGAGAGAGAGACAGTGATGGCCGTGATGCCAAATTTGGCATCACTTTCCATTCCCGTCAGAGGAGAGACTGAGAGAGAGAGAGCTCCATGTTTCAACACCCAGCTTCACTGCTGACGTGCCTCATCTCGGAACCTGAGGAGCCTGTCTCGGGGCTTAGTAGAGGGGATGAGAAGTGAGGAACGGGGTGGGGAAGAAGGGGTGAGGGGATGAGAAGGAGAGGAAGAGGGTGACAGAGGAGTGTAGATGAGGAGGAGAGGATGAGGAATAAGGGGGGTGGAGAAGAGTGGATGAGGAGGAGAGGATGAGAAATAGGGGGATGGATGAGAGGATGAGGAGCTTCTTGCTGGCCCTAGCAGGGGCAGCTGAGGAGGAGGAGAGCGTGGATGTGAACACGCCTGCCCTCCAGCTCTGCTGTGGTGGGCCAGCAGTGTGGTAGACCAGCAGTGTGGTGGGCCAGCAGTGTGGTGGGCCAGCAGTGTGGTGGGCCAGCAGTGTGGTGGACCAGCAGTGTGGTGGACCAGCAGTGTGGTGGACCAGCAGTGTGGTGGACCAGCAGTGTGGTGGACCAGCAGTGTGGTGGACCAGCAGTGTGGTGGACCAGCAGTGTGGTGGACCAGCAGTGTGGTGGACCAGCAGTGTGGTGGACCAGCAGTGTGGTGGACCAGCAGTGTGGTGGACCAGCAGTGTGGTGGACCAGCAGTGTGGTGGGCCAGCAGTGTGGTGGACCAGCAGTGTGGAGAAGTGGCCAGGTTGTGGTTGGAGACGACCCCTGAGTGGAAGGACGGTGTCGCGTGTGATCAGGAGCCCGTCAGAGGTGTCTGTCTGCAGGGCCTCGGAGCTCCAGGGATTCCCCCTCGCGTCCTCCATGGTCTTTCTCCTCTGTTGGCTCCTCTGAGCCCTTGTTTGAAGTGCAGCTTACTGACTGCCACGCCTCCACCCTTCCAACCCCCACCCTCTCCACAGCTTCCTCTGGTCTCCATGGTAACCTTAGGTCCGCCAGGCTGGCCAACTTCAAAGGGGGTGGGGGGGGTGGAGGGCGGGGGAAAGGAGTCCTTGAAGCGTCCGACTCCTGAGGTAATCCGGTGAATTTACCTCTGTGTGGATTTAGTCACATACACAATATTGTTCTGCAGATTCAGTGACACACACATAAACACACACAATGTTTTTACAGATTCAGTCACACACACACTCTTTAGTTCTTGGTTAATGAGCCGATCTCAGGAGATGGTTAACTCAGTAGCACAGCTCACTGGTTAATATGTGTGTGTGTTGAGTAAGAGTCAAGAAATCAGTGTGTGTGGATGAGTGTCATTGTGTATGAGTGTGTATGTGTAAGATCTGTGTGTGTGTGTTAGGCGTGGGCAGGCCTCGCAACTACCTTTTTTCCCTCACTGTCCCAGTACCGTCCCAAAGTGCAAAATGAACCGTCCCAAACTGAACTTGACCTGTCCCAAAATGTCCATTCTTGTGTTTTTTGACATTCTGACATGGGTCTAGGTTATTTGCAACACTATTTAAGTAATCCATACAGTCGTGGGGCTCCAATCAATGTCTGAATTTCAATGTGAATACATACACAATAGAATACACCATTGTCTTGTTTGTTTCATGGTGGGGCTAACACAATTCTTGGTGGTCTAAAAGTTTGAAAAAAGTTTTTGAAAAAAAGTTTGGAAAGGTTGAAAACAAATGTGTGATTTGTTTTCAAAAATAGGTTTGCATCATTGATGAGGACTAAACTCTACTGTACTCTATTGTGCTCCGCTCTGCTTTACTCCACTTTGTTTTAGGCTTCTCTGTTCTCCTCTCCCCTCTCCTCTCCTCTCCCTTCACTGTGTGAAAGTTTCTAAAAGTGTGAAAACATTTTTGGGGGAAAAAAGTTTTGAAAGGTTGAACAAAATATTTTCAGAAAGGTTGAAAACATTATTATTTTCGAAAGGTTGAAAAAAGTAAGGTTCTGGCTCGGCACATGTTGAACGCTGAGCGCTCCTCCTCCTCCTGCTCTCCTCACCCCCTCCTCCTCTGTTCCTCTGTTCCTGTCCATCCACTCAGCACCTGGAGTCCAAGCTTCAGGCTCTTGGCAAGTCCCACGTCAAAGTGCTGCTGTCTGAGATCTTCCCCAGCAAGCTGGATCTGATGGCAGACGTGGATGCGTGAGTCTATGACACACACACACACACACACTTGTATGCACACTTCAAACACACACACTAACACGTCTCCCATCGCAGACACACCGTACCGAGCAGTCTGAGGAGAGCTTTATCATCCGGCACTGTCATCCACACAGATTAGATCATTAAGGCTGTCAAAAAACGTTCAACTTTCAAAAAGTTACTGTAAATGTCAGCTGCCTTTTTCCCCAATCACTTAGTATTCAGTTATCAGATAAAGAGGCTGTCTGGTTTGCTGCAGAAGCATTAGTTCTAAAGACACGGATATACAGCAAATGTCTCTTGAAACACATACAGTAGGATGCATGCACCCACACACACACACACGCATGCACTCACGGGCCCTTGCTCACACTCCCTCTCTCTGCTCACACTCCCGCAGATTGGCTTCTCGCTGTGGAGTAATGAGTAGCGCTGAGTGTGAGGGAGGAGTGGGAGAGAGGAGGACAGAAGGTCTGAGAGAGATGGAGGCAGGGAGGCGGAGAACGAACATGATAGGTGGAGAGAGGGGGCAGTGGAGGCAGGGGGAGAGGGGGCAGTGGAGGCAGGGGGAGAGGGGGCAGTGGAGGGCAGGGGAGTGGAGGCAGGGGCAGGGGGAGAGGGGGCAGTGGAGGGCTTCTCGGTTCGACGCAGAGGCAGCAACGTGTTGAGAACACGTTTGGCTTCTCCTGGTCTCTTGGCCGTGTTCCTCTCCTCTCCATGTTTGGGCATACTGATCGACAGCAAACACAGAACCGGTGTCTCAGGCATATCGTTCTCCATGAGCTTGAGTCAGGCGTCTGGTCTGGGCAGCTCTGGGGCTGCAGGGGACCCTGGGAGAGAGGAACTGCTCCAGTCATGTTCTAGAAATGTCCCAACAGGGTCAGGTGTGGTGGTGGGCACCATACTGGTAGTACCTAGAAGTACAGACCGTTAGGCTTCTCAACTCTGCAGCCATTTAGTCGTCGATCAATCATCTCTCTGTTTGCCCAGCCCCGATCCATACGTCTATCCACTAAATGGAGGGAAGGTACTTTGCATGTCAAGTCCCTATTTGACTTAATTGCGTTGTTTTTCTCCTCGTCTGTCCTAAGGCGTCCTTCAGTTCGCTGGAAAGACATTTCTTAAGGCGGCCTGGCTCCAGGTGACAGCATCAGAGTTGACTCAGCTTGGCTTCTCAGTGGGGTCCTCCCTAACGAGCCTGAGTCTGAGGTGAATAATCAGACGTGATAGCCGTCCAGAAATGGCCCAATCACAAATGCGCAGGGGTCCTCTGAGTCAGAGCGGCAGCACGGAGGATTAAGGCTCATTGTTATAACTTCCATGTTTGTTTGTTTTTTAATTTGATTTTTGTTTTCTTTTTTCCTTTTCCAATACACAAAAACACAAATGCTTTTTCCTTCAACTTTTCACACTTTATTAAAAGTGAGTTTTCCCTCCACGGCCGTCGTCATGCCGAAGAGAGAGAACACGAACACCCTTCAGCCAACAGAAATAAAATTCACGAAGGAAAGGTCACCTTATGCGGCAGACGTTTCCAGTAGCATGGGTTGGTGAGGAAATTTAGCGTGCTTTCTGACCCCTCTTTAAGGCCACTGTTTACATGTGGGCATGGAATACACTCACTGCAGCAGCTCAGCTTAGCTTTGCAGAGAGAGACTGAGAGTGAGGGGGGGGGGGGGAAGGGAAGCAAGAGAGAGGTGTATAGAGAGAAAGGAAAGAAGGGGGGGGGCGAGAGAGAGAGGGAGGGGTGATAGTGGGGAACTCTAGCCCACACAATGTGACATAGAACCCCCCCACAGGGCTTTTCTCCTCATCAGTGAGATAAACACGCTCGCACACACACACACACACACACACACACCGAAACCATTAGCGGCCACTTTAAAGTGTGTAATTACACTGTCCCCAGGCTGGTTTTTAACCATCGTGCAGATACAGTGTCTGCACACACACTTATCTCAACTGGATCGCAAATACCCCGCAATGCATTCTGGGTTTTCCGAGGGACTTTTCTACCCCGTTTCCCTACATAACACACCAGTGAGATTCCCCATGATCTTTATTCAGTGGAATTCTCTTGTGAAAAGGGCCAGTGGCTGGCCATTCTCCTGCCGCGCCCAAAGGTTAATTGTTTTAGCCCTCCGTGGGTCGTGGTTGGAGGTGGGGTGGAACCCCCCCCAGCTGTGAAAGAAGGTGTGCAGGTCACCCCCCTCCTCCTCCTCCAGCTAATGGACCACACAGGCTAACAAGGCTCCTGCCTGGAGAGAAGGAGGGAGGAAGGGGACTGAGCTCAACTCTCTGCTCAACCTGGGATCAGTTAACCACCCTTAGGGGCTCTTCTCTCTTTGATATGTTCCCTCTCCTACCAGTCCTTCCCCTCCACTCCCCCTCTCTCTTCTCCACTCCACTTCCTCCCTATCACAGTGAGGGATCCCCCCTCTTATCCAGTTAGGGCTTTATTGTGTGTGTGTGTGTGTGTGTGTGTGTGTGTGTGTGTGTGTGTGTGTGTGTGTGTGCTTGGCCAGCGCCCTGCAGGTTCCCATAACAGTAGGACAGAGAGATGTCATCAGAGCTCCATTCACTCACTGATGGCTTCCTTCAACTCTCCTGAATGGAGCCCTCCTCTGTGAGACCCCCCCCCCCCCTCTCTCATATATATATATATATATATATATATATATATATATATATATATATATATATATATATGTATGTATGTGTATATATATATATGTGTGTGTGTGTCTGTATGGTATATAGTTTGCATTTTCTCTCCCTCTCTGTGACAAGTACAAAGCAAGTACCACCCAACCCCAGTGCCAGACATTAATCTGCACTTCATGACCTCTCCCTCCCCCCTCCCCCCTCCCTCCCTCTCAGTGCCCCTCCCTCCCTCTCAGTGCCCCTCCCTAACCCGTACCCATCTCCTCTCCCCTTGTTGTGGCAGGTTCTGGGCAGGCTTTGTTTTCTGTCTGGGTCCCATCAGTAGCTTTACTGCATTCAAGACACGCGGACGCCCCCCCCCCCGTCCCACACACACACACACACGGACAAACAAACACCTTGGACTCACACACACAAATGGACATGGCCGCTCCTGTAATGAGGAAGCTAAGCTCCCCAGGTGTTGGGCAGGGCCTTTCAGGGCTGTGTTTGCCAGGCTAAAAGGCTCAGGTGGGAACATCCACAGAGGGGGAGAAAGGTCAGATAGTAACTATAGCTCAGCTACGCTCCCTCAATCCTATCCCACCCATTCTTTTCTGCCCTCCCTCCCTCCTCCTCTTTCTCTCCTCCCTCCCTCCCTTCTCTCCCTCCCTCCCTCCTTCCTTCCTCCTCTTCTCCTCCCTCCCCTTCCCTCCCTCCTCCTCTTTCTCTCCCTACCTCCCTCTCCCCTCTCTCCTGAGACCTCCCTGGTAAAGGATCGGACTCAGTTTGGGATTACATTAGAATGATGAAATTATAATTCATCCACTTGTTTTTTTTAAGGGGAGGTATTTCAATCATACATTTTTGAATGTGAAAAAGGCCTGAGAAGGGTGTCAATACGTCTGTATTGAGGGGGGGGGGGGGGGGGGGGAGTTGTGGAAGAGTGGAGAGGAAGGTCTTGGGTGGTTGAGGTGAAGCACCAATCAATTCTGCAGTTGAGGCAGCTGTGATGTAAGATTGCGTCTGTTGCTAGGACAGGACAGTGAGTAGGAACGGAGGGAAAACACAGGTTTTGGTTGGTTCGGTGAATTATGAAGATGTTGTTTTCTAAACTACTGGAAGTGTTTGTGTATCTTGCTCTGGGATTTTGGAGCAGTTTACCACATTTCCGTCTCCAGCATTGCACCTGTGCACAAAAACCGAATTCATGTATATATTTGTATTAACCTACATACATGATGGGCTGGCATGAGCAACTTTATTCATGTGAATAGATTGATACCGACTGAATTCGTAAATGTCAATATGACCGGCGGCTGTTTATCATACAGAACAGGGAGTTTTACAGAGACAGAGAGCTAGCATCGATAACATTGATTAGCCAACATGACCCCTTCAACCATCTCCTCCTCCGTCCTCTCTCCATTCTCGCCCTCCTTCTTTCTTTCTTTTTTGCTCGCCCCCAAAAAATGGTTCCTCGCAGCTTATTCCGTCGTCTTTTTTCGTACCTTACTGTTTCTGTCCATCTTCCTCTCTTATCTCCCCCCCGCCACTCTCTCTCTCTCTCACACAGCCCCCCCCCCCCCCCACACACACACACACACACACACACACACACAGCTCCTGTCTGTCTCCTATGTAGGCTAGCCCCGTGGAGACTTGGCTAGTGCACCTCACCTCTCTGTTATCTCCATTTTTTTTCTCTCCTTTCTTTCTTCTCTCTCCTCCTTCTCTCTCCCTCCTTCTCTCTCCTCATTCTTTTCCCTCTCTGCGCCCTTCTTCTTATCTCTCTTCTCCTTTTCCTCTGCGCTCTCCTCCTCCTGCATGCTGGTCGGTGTTTTGTGTCTGCGTCTGTCCGATCGAGCAGATCTCTTCAACAGATGCGGCAGAGCAGGTGAAAGCCAAGCTGCACACGCTGCACGGAACATGCTGTATGCACACGCTGCACAGAACATGCTGTATGCACACGCTGCACGGAACATGCTGTATGCACACGCTGCACAGAACATGCTGTATGCACACGCTGCACAGAACATGCTGTATGCTGCCCGCAATCAGACATGTGCTCTGCCTATTTAATACTTTAATACTCTGTCTCTCTCTCTCTCTCTCTCTCTCTCTGTCTCTCTCTCTCTGTCCTCTCTTCTCTCTGTCTCTCTGTCTCTCTCCCTCCCTGCAGGTGGGTTCAGATTGCATGCCCGCGCCTCTCCATCGATTGGGGATCTGCCTTCACCAAACCCCTACTGTCTCCCTATGAGGTAAACACACACAGACACACAACGCCTAAACATCAGCCTCTCCAGCGAACAAATCTGCTTTTGTGTTCTGCCATATGCCATCAAAGCAAGACAGGTAGACATAAACACACACACGCACACAGAGACAGTTCCCCACCCGGCCCCACTCCACCATACAGAGCACTTCATCTTCCCACACACCCCACTTGGAGCCGGGCGGGGGGGCTCCTTGGTGAAAGTGTGTGTGGGGCGGGGCAGGGGTGGGGTGGGGTGGTGGTTGTTGACAGCAGAGGCAGCAGCTCATTGGGCCTGTTTGTTCTGGAGGCTGGCATACAGGAGGACAGGCTATCAACCGGCTGGGAGGCTTCTGCAGAGAGAGAGCCTCTGTTTGCTGCTGCTGCTGCTGCTGCTGCTGCTGCTGCTGCTGTCTTAGCCTGTATACACACACACACACACACACTCTTTCTCGCCCTCTCTCCTTCGATCTTTCTCACACACATACACACACACTGTTTCTCAATCTCTCGCTTTCTTTCACACACGCGCATACTTTTTACCCTTTGTCTCTCACTCACTTGCTCACTCGCTCACACACACACACACTCTCTCTGTCTCTCCCTCACACATACACTCACACACAGCATCAGAATTGCAGCAGGGGCACAGGAGGCCAGCTCCCCCTACTGAGAACATGGCGACACTACAACTCAAACCTGTTTGCTTTCTTCTTCTTCTTTTTTTTTACGAGAGAGAGGGAGATTGGATGGCACATTGAGATTCATTTCAAGGCAGGCATTTGTTTACCTACGGCTATGTCTGTATGACTCTAAGAAAACGGGCTTTTTCTGTGATTCGTTTGGCAGAAAAGCAATATAGTTGTGACCAAGACTGTATTTGCCGTTAACTTACAACCATCTATCATTTTGTCCTTAAATGAAAAAAAATCATTTTCAGGGGAATAACTGCCTTGGATAAGTGGTTGTCTTTCTGCAGAGTCTTGCTCATGTACGGAGGAGGGTTTTCAGCGCTAACACAGCCGTCGCACAGACCTCCAAGGTCAGCGCCTAGTCCTCAGACTGTCGGGGCTGACGCTCTGGAACCATAATGGCTGAATAATGGGTCAGGTAACTTCACGTCTAGGAGTTACCATGACGATGAGCACTTATTTTGGTAGTGGTGGTGGTTGTCGCAAGCCCTCGGGTCAAAACAAACCTTTCGCCTGACAGGCCTGGCGCGATGACGGCGATCCGTAAAGCGATTTGCGTCGTAGTCTGCGCCCCTTGTGGTGTTGTGATAAGTCTTAATTCACCTCCTCTCATCCCTACTAATGTTCTGTATCTGTAACACCCCCCCCCACACACACACACACACACACACACACTACTCTCTGTGGCATTAGAAGGAAGACGAGGGGGAGAGAGAGGGGGAGAGGAAGAAGGGAGGTGGGCAGTGGTTATTTTCAGTGTCTCATGTTATATTTATAGTCAATAAGACACAGTTGCCTTTGCTGTCAGGGCAAGGATTAGCAGGATCTGCTAGCTTCCACAGAAAGAGACGAGAGAGAGAGACATGAGAGAGTGAGAGGAGCGGGGCGGAGGAGAGGAAGAGAAGATGGGGATCACAGACACAAAGGATAAAAGGACTATAGAGAGGAAAAGCTCAGTCCAAAAAAAAAAAAATCAGTCCCTCAATAAAGGAAAGTCCTTCCGAGGTAGAGATTAGATTCCGGAAAGAACGTGAGCTGTGTGCCTTCACATCCAGATGTTCTCCCTCCCAGATGTGCAGAGTGACACCAGCTCCTGGTGGAAGCGCTGCCTGTTCCCTGCCGCAGCATCTGGGCGCTCTGCACGTCTCAGACGACGTGCCATCTCAGCCCGCCGCACCCCGCCTCCATGTGGTGACAGCTGCCCGTCCTTTTGACAGTCAGCCGTTGTCCACAGAGCGACACTCCTGTCTTGCCGCCTCTCCCTCCTCCTCCCCTGCCTCCCCTGCCTCACCTCCGACCAGCCCCGGGGGCCATTGTCACGGTGTCGCTTTGTGGTATTGATTGGGAAGGATTGATCTGCCTCACTGCGTGCAAACAAAGTGGAGGTGAAGGTGGGCTCTCTCTCTCTATACTGAGTCCTCGTGGCAGTGGCTTGTGGTGGAGGGGAGAGCTGGCCTGAGCGCCTGGTCTGAGCGCCGGGTCTGGAGGTCTGGACTGAGCGCCTGATCTGGAGGTCTGGACTGCTAGAGATCTGGGAGGACCAGAGTTCCCAGGAACCCATGTTGGCGGCCTCTCTCTCTACTCTCTCTCTCTCTCTACTCTCTCTCTCTCTCTCTCTCTCTCACTCTCTCTACTCTCTCTCTCTCTATACTCTCTCTACTCTCTGTCTACACTCTCTCTCGACTCTCTCTCTCTCTCTCTCTCTACACTCTCTACTCTCTCTACTCTCTCCTATACTCTCTCTCTCTTCTCTCTCTATACTCTCTCTCTACTCTCTCTCTCTCTATACTCTCTCTACTCTCTGTCTACACTCTCTCTCGACTCTCTCTCTCTCTACTCTCTCTCTCTCTCTCTCTCTATACTCTCTCTCTACTCTCTCTCTCTCTACTCTCTCTCTCTACTTCTCTCTCTCTACACTCTCTCTCTACTCTCTCTCTACTCTCTCTCTCTACACTCTCTCTCTACTCTCTCTCTCTACACTCTCTCTCTACACTCTCTCTCTACACTCTCTCTCTACACTCTCTCTCTACTCTCTCTCTTTACACTCTCTGTCTACACTCTCTCTCGACTCTCTCTCTCTCTCTCTCTCTACACTCTCTACTCTCTCTCTCTTCTCTCTATACTCTCTCTCTACTCTCTCTCTCTCTACACTCTCTCTCTACTCTCTCTCTTACACTCTCTGTCTATACTCTCTCTATACTCTCTCTCTACTCTCTCTCTACTCTCTCTCTCTCTACTCTCTCTCTCTACACTACTCTCTCTCTACAGCTCTCTCTCTACTCTCTCTCTCTACTTTCTCTCTCTCTACACTCTCTCTCTACTCTCATCTCTACTCTCTCTCTCTACACTCTCTCTCTACACTCTCTCTCTACTCTCTCTCTCTACACTCTCTCTCTACACTCTCTCTCTACTCTCTCTCTCTGTCATTATACGATCTTACTCTCGGTCTGTTTTCTCTCCATCTGTCCTTTAAATTCCTACTCTTCCTCCATCTGTCTGTCCCTCTCCACATCTCAGGCTGCTGTTGCTCTGCAGCAGGTGGACTGGCAGGACGTGTACCCCATGGACTTCTACTCCAATCAGAGCCTGGGGCCATGGGCGCCCAACCACCCTGACCACCAACCAGCTCGGCCCGTCCGTAAACAGACCAAGGTGAGTGGATGAATGAGAGGAGAAACAACAGAGGGAGGGGGGGAGAGAGAGGGGAGAGAGGGAGAGAGGAGGGGAGAGAGGGAGGGGAGAGAGAGAGAGAGGGGGGAGAGAGGGGAGGAGGACTGAGGGAGGGCAGGGATTGAATCCTAAAAGGCGTAGTGCCACACAGTTCTCTCCACAAGTCAGTGTGAATGGTGTTACCATGGTGACACCCAGTGGCTCAGCTACAGTACATGAGAGCATGATCTCTTCTTTGAGTACATCATTGGATCATATAGCCTAGTAAGGGGTACGTCCGTGTAAGTCTCCACTGTACCGGTGGTGTCTAGCTCTGTACGACTGCTCTGTCAATAACGGGTTTCTAGCTCAGTGGCTGTTCTCTCACTGTGCCAACCTTCCTTCAGGGTGTTTGTCTTCATCAGACACGTCCTAAACATATCCCAGGTAGACACTGTCAGAGTTTCTAAAGACCCCCCCCCCCCCCCCCCATCGCCTCCCCACAGAAACATGGCTTGCCGCCATCCCTGGACGCTGAGCCCTGCGGGCAGCAGAAGTGCGCCCCGTGTGGCTGTCAGGGAGAATGACAGGCTTCCCCACCTCCCGTCGGCCCACTGCTGGAAACGGAGCAGCCATAAAGAGGCACACGGCTCCACCTGACAGCTGGGCTGGATTGCTTTTCAGGTTCCCTTTGGATGGATGGATAACGCTTCTGCGATTTTTTAATTTTTTTTTTATGCAACCAAATGGAACGTGTCCCTACGCACAAATTGTTAAAGGGGTCGTCTGAAAAAACATTGAGATGCAGCTTGTGTGTGTGTGTGCGTGAGTGTGTCCGGGTGTGTGTGAGTGAGTGAGAGCGGAAGAGAAATAAAGGAATAGTTTGAGCAAGGCTCAAGTCTTGCTCGAGTCTTTGTGAGGCTAAGAGAAGAGGAGGAATGACCCTGAGTGGCGTCTCGGAAGCAGCAGGTGAACATGCGCGTCTTCTCTCATCCCTGAACAGGAAGCAGAAGATGGAGAGACAGAGACAGAGAAGCACTGCAACACAGCCTTTTATTCACTGGTCTTTTGGGGGGTTTTCTCAACCTATAAAAAATAAATAAAAACGATTTTATTTTCAATGCGCGCTGATATTAAGTGCCACCAAAAAGAGATTCGTTCTTCTTTATCCGTTGTACATCAGAGCCGGGAATCAGAACCTGGCTTTTAATCAGCAGGGGAAATGTTGAAGTGCTAATACTTTCAAAACGCTTTCAAATGTGTCATTGTTATCACTCATGGGGTGACTCATCTGAACGCAGCTTCTGCCTGTAGCAGAAGAACACGTATTTATTTCAAATAATGCACAAATAAACATAAACCTATGTAAAACAACCACAGTCTGGTTTTATTGTGCTGTGTTCATCAACGTGGGGTGTTCAATGCAGTGGTTTTGAGTGGAACCGCAGACTGCGGGTTCCTAGACGAGTCACGACTACTCTCCTCTCTCATCTTTTATTGATGGAGGAGGCTGTCAATGCAACATTCTACCAGAGCCCCTCTGGTGCTGCCGCAGCTGATTGACAATTGTGTCATGGTGCCGGGACTGCTTCCTCTAGCGTATCCTTCCTCAGGTGAGAAGGCAAGGCCACTTTGATGTGGTGCTGACGGAGAACACAGCGGAATGACGGCGAGCCTGTGTGTCGTCCTGTCAGTTAGTCAATCTCCCCGCAACGCCGCATCTCCTTGGCAACAGCGGCTAGTGTGATGCAGCCGGTCCCGCCAGATGTCCGTGTTCTCTCACTGTCGGTCACGTGACCAGATCAAATGTGTTGGCTAGAACCTCTGTTAAAGTATATGCTGGAACTGTTTGGTGTGGATGGGTCCAGAACCAAAGCACTCCATCTCTCACCCTTCCTCTCCATCTTTCTCTTGTTTCTCTCCATCTCTCTTTCTCTACACCGATATGTTTTGGACTGTGGGAATAGGGGAGGCATTGCATTCCACAGCAAATAAACAATCTTCCCTCCTCCAGCTCCAGGGATACTGGTGGAAGCTGTGCATTTGATTAACAAGCCCAATAAACTTGCCAAACTATGGATGGCTCTGCTGAACTAAACAACTCTGTCTTTCTAGGGAGTCTGGCTCTCCTATCAGACTAGTCTCTGCCTGCTCTGCCTGGGCATCTGCATTATTTATGACTTGAGGACGGGTTTGACAAACATCGTTTGAAACTATGTTTCCCACAGTAACCACAGCACTGAGTAGCTCAATTAGAAAGGCTTAGCCAGCACTGTGCTTAAGTCACCTGGGAGCGGCCATGTTTTTCTGGATGTTGAAATCAGTTGAGTATCCTGCTGTTGAGCAGGGTACATCTCTCAGACCACCTCTGATGAGACACAGATGTCTGGTTCCTCCTGTAGTCACTGCTCACTTCCCCGGTAGTCATGCATTATTTGTAATGTAGTCTATTTACCCGACGCTCATCCCTCTATTAAATCAACTAGGTGTCAAAGGACTGAAAGTCGACTCGTACATTTTAGGAGTTGTGTTATTGTCACACGCTGGCCGTCGTGACGCTGAGAAATAGTCAAATACTTTCCCAGTTCAGACTTGTACTTGTTGGCACTGGCCACTAGATGGCGATCTTAGCCCAGCCTGTGCACGTCAACCACCTTTTGTTAACGCGGCGGCTCGCGGTGGATTGATTTATCCGTGTGTTTTGCATGGCAGTGGGTGAGTGTGCACGGGGGAGTCCAGGAACCCAGTGTACTCTCCTGGCTGGTGTGCATAACCACTTCCAGATGTGCAGGGGAATGTGACTCCCCTCTCCTCCATCTCCCTTGGCATCCCTCTCTCTCTCTCTCTCTCCTCCCTCCTCTCTCCTCTCTCTCTCTCTCTCTCTCTCTCTCTCTCTCCCTCTCGCTCCACATGTTTTTACCATCAGCGCTCCCTCTCGGCCATCAGCGCCCGGTTTCCTGTCCTCGGGGCGAAAGGATGGCCAGGGAGGGGGTGCTTGCATGGGGGTTCAGAGTGCTTCGAGCTACTTGTGAGCTTTTGCCCCGCAGAGACCCAGGACTGTGAGTTAAGCAACAGGTGTCCCTGATGGCTCGCTGTGCCGGCTGACCTCAGCGTGCCGGCTGACCTCAGCGTGCCTGAGGGGGGTGTGTGGGCAGCTGCTGCTCATTGTTTTTAACCCCACGCTCCAGAGGATCAGCCGGTATCTCTGCGAGTTTCGTCACCGACAGTTTCAGTCACCGACAAAAGCCCTCTGATATAGAAACCCTTTGTTTCAGTGCTCAGACTGTGTGTGACTGACTCCAATGTTGTTGGCTACCGGGTTCAACCCCCCCCCCCCCCCCCCCCCTCATCTCCGAGAGGTATTGTTTTGGGAGTGTGTGTTGGGCGCCAGATGGCTGAGCGGTTAGGGCATCGGGCTATTAATCAGAAGGTTGCCGGTTCGATTTTGGGCTGTGAAAAATGACGTTGTGTCCTTGGGCAAGGCACTTCACCCTACTTGCCTCGGGGGGAATGTCCCTGTACTTACTGTAAGTCGCTCTGGATAAGAGCGTCTGCTAAATGACTAAATGTAAATGTGAGGCAACCTCCGTTGGCTGTGATTGAAGCAGACGGGGTGGTCCACTCGATGCGTTCAACTGGTTTATTACTGTGAAGAGGGAAAGAGTCTCCCTCCCCCCTCCTCCCTCCCCCCCCTCCTTCCTACTTCCCTCCCCCCCCTCCCTCCCTCCCTCCTTCCATCCCTTTCACTCAGTTTCCTTTGCTGATGACCTCATCTGCCATCTCTAAACCCCCTCCCTCACTCTCCCACTGTACTACCCCCGACTAAAGGTCACAGACGTTAAGCGACCAGCACACAGATAACAGCATCAGGCTCTCTGCTGTCTGTCGTGCCTCTGTTTACTTTTTGCCCACGCTCAGAAATAGGTGAAAGATTTCAAACAAACTTATTTTTCTCTTCTGTTTTCTGTCTTCACTTCGTGACGCATTGAGCGGCATCAACAAATGAGAAAGTGGAGGGAAGCGATTGTGCAACCTTATTTTTGTCTCTTTTTTCTTCTTCTCCAGAGGGACTGTTTGTGACTGCAGTCATCCACATGTGGCGGGGCCAAGGAGAGGAGAGGAGTGGCTTTAGACAGCATATAAGACCCACAACCAGACGGGTCAGCACATGGACTGTTATTCTCTTCTCTCTCTCTCTCTCTCTCTCTCTCTCTCTCTCTCTCTCTCTCTCTCTCTCTCTCTCTCCCCCCGATTCTTCCCTTCTCTCTCTCTCTCTCTCCCGATTGTTCCCTCTCTCTCTCTCTCTCTCTCTTTCTATCCCTCTATTCCTCTTGGAATACATACCTTAACATTTCTTCTCTACCAGGAAGCGTGGTGCGGTGGGCTGGATGTATATGACGCCGGTCTGATGTGGGTGAGACTACTTGGTTCAGTGCTACAGTAAAACAACACATTGGAAGTTGTTGTCGTTGTGTTAGAAGCACTGGGAAGATAATTTAGTGAAGGTATGTACTATGAAATGAAGAGCAATTTTCAGTGACCTGACATTTCAAACAGAAGATGGCGTGTTATTTAACAACAAACACGTGAAGTGACTCAGGTTTGGAGTTGGAGATGTTTGGTCAGGTTGTTGTTAATTTGTCTAATAGGAGGATTGCTACAAATCTTGTCATAGAATGGGTTTGGTTTATTCTAGTGTCTACCGTCCTGACTAGGATATTTGTACCATGAGGAAGGACTGAGCCGGCACACTTTTGTTTTAATTAGATTTCGGCCCACAGAATAAAAGCCTTTAAAAATGAAAACCGTCCTGTGCGGGCTGAACTCAGCATGTTCTTCATGCCACAGTTCAAACAGTGATATCATATTCGCATTCTTTCTTAGCCCCAGTAGTAGTAATCTCTGCCAACCTAACACCTGAAAATTGTTTTGGATACATGAAGCTCTTCTGCTGCTTCCCTTGGCTTCCAGTCCTGCCAGCTTGGCACATATCGGCCCAGATAAGCCCAGTTTGGCACCAGAGCCCCGGTGTATCCAGTCACATCTGGCCCCCTGACATCAGGCCTGCGGGTAGAGGCTGGAGGCCAGAGAAAATCTTGGGCACGAGTACAGGAAAACAAACAAATCAGAGAGAGCATTCCTGAGGGACAGAAGTGAAGAGAGAGGAACTGGGGTTCAGTGTCAGGACTCAGAGAGGGTACAATGGAAGCTTCCTCTTTACGGACTTTGCGACTCTGCATTCTTCAACGCAACGTTCTCTTCAGATGAGAGTGTTGTGACTGTTATGATCATGACCATAGTTAGATGTAAACGTTCCATCGTCATCGTTGCAGAAAAAACCCTTTCCACAACGGTTAACGATTTCTTAATTCAAGATACAGTGAGACATGTGAGGAAGCTGAGGTGTGTGTGTGTGTGTGTGTGTGTGGGTGGGCAGAATTGAAATGTGAAGGAAGGTTGAATAGAAGACATGCAGAGAAGAAGAAAAAAATTAAGTGGTGAAAAGCAATGACTAATTCTGCGTGGGAGGTCAGCCTGTCCCCGATCACGCCGCCAAACGCCAACCCAGCACACGGCTGACACCACCACCACGCAGTCCCTGGACGGCTGAACCCCACCTTCGACACCCCACTTTCGACACCCCACCTTCGACACCCCACCTTCGACAACCCCACCTTCGACACCCCACCTTCGACAACCCCACCTTCGACACCCCACCTTCGACACCCCACCTTCGACACCCCACCTTCGACACCCACCTTCGACAACCCCACCTTCGACACCCCACCTTCGACACCCCACCTTCGACACCCACCTTCGACACCCTACCTTCGACACCCCACCTTTCGACACCCCACCTTCGACACCCCACCTTCGACAGCCCACCTTCGACACCCCACCTTAACCACTGCGAATTCTCCTCCTCCAGGTCTCTCCGGCTATGCGGTCTTAATGGGTTCTCTATCAATCTGATCACATACAGTACACTCTCAGTCTCTCTCTCTGCTGTCTGCCTGGCAGAGCAGGTGTCGGGGTGGATTACAGAGGAGCGAGTCATTCTCACATAAAACGTGACTGTGAATGCTAGTTTGCAGTTGCCTATTATTTATTTTGTCGGGAGTGGTACATTTGACTGGAATTGTCAGCTCACACACACACACACACTGAAACCTTAATTTTCAGCGAATGCCTGTTGACTGGCTCAGCAGTGAAAATTCCGCAGATTTCAGAATATCGTCTTAAAAAGACTTGTCTCGGATCAACACGTTTACAGCGATGGCACCACTCTGCCACAACAACATGTCTCCGCTCTTCACCCACAGGGTTGCTGCAGCCCAAAGACGCCATCTAACCGGCCTGAACCGTCCTCTCTGAACAGTAAGAGTTTATGTGCTGCTGGGCCCGAGCGCCAGCATGTCGCCTCTTACGGTCCAGGGAGTCTGGTGACTCGCGACGCTCTCGCCCCGAGGAGGAGCCCCTGCCTGGTAGCACTTCCCCTCCCGGCTTCCCCCTCCACACACCTGCAGGATCGAACCGTGAGTAATGGCTCCTTGAAGCTCAGCACCACTCCACATCAGACACGAGTGCTTGAATCAATGAAGAACAAGTCTGAGACGATGTGTGAAGGTACTCGTCCCTCCTTCCTCTCCTCTTTATTGAAAGCAGATTACAGACATTGTGTGCAAATACAATGGTACCAGTACTAATGAGAAGCTGCTGATTAGATGCGGATTAAAGGGCTCTTCTGAAGAAAGAGGACATATCAATCATGAGGTCAACTCTCATTCATCCACATGACCTGAGCTGGATGAGCTGAATATTGCCTCTAGATCTTAGGTAGATCTTTGGGTCTGGTCTATATCTTCGGTTGAATGCTGGAGGGAGGGTGGTGAGAGGGGGTAACGGGGAGGGAGGCATGAGGATGAGGGGAGGGAGGGAGGTGGGAGGGAGGGAGGTGGGAGGGGAGGGAGGGAGGGAGGGTGGGAGGGAGGTGGGAGGGAGGGAGGGAGGTGGGAGGGAGGGAGGGAGGGAGGAGGTGGGAGGGAGGTGGGAGAGAGGGAGAGAGGGAGGTGGGAGGGAGGGAGGGAGGTGGGAGGGGAGGGAGGTGGGAGAGAGGGAGAGAGGGAGGGGTGAGAGAGGGAGGGAGGCTGTGATAGATTAGGCTCTGGGGCGTTCTCTCTAGCTCCACCCTGATCCTGTGATGGTGGGCTCAGATGCTGCCCACCTACGTCAGCCTGGAAGCCTGCTCTCGTACGGCCATAAAGCCCCACTAGCTCCCAGCATCCCCTTCATGTCATCCCCCAGGGATCTCCCCCTCTCCAGGGCAGTGGTTTCACGGGCCTCCTCACCCATACATATAAGGGTCTTTGGAAATGCAACGCATGTACATTATTCAAGCTAATGTGATCTCTCTTTCACAGGCATGGTAATGTCAGTGGTCTGATCCTACAAGCTGGAGATACCTGTGTCTCTTAGCACATCTGAAGGGTGTGAAGTTCTAATTTGCTGACCCAGAGGAGGTGTTCGACACACCTGTGCATTTGTTGTTGGTTTGCCCCTTAGCGACCATGGCTGTAGACTGTTACCAGTGGTGCTGTTGCTACAGTAACAATCTAATGCCACGGTCACCATGGAGACAGAAGTGTAAAGGACTGGCTGAAGGAGAGCGTGGATGAGAATCTGGTATAGATTCCACTTCCTGTGGTGCTTCAGGTTCACAGGGGGAACCTCCTGTCTTCTCTCTCAAGATGGGGTAGAGTCACCGGCACACAGGGCAGAGCGGAGGCACCCCTACAGCAGGGTGTGAGTGGAGAGGCAGGGCGAGGCAGGGCGAGGTTTGCCAGGCATCAGTAGCCATGACTGTAGACTGTTACTGTACTGTACAAGAGTGTTAGCAGTAAGCAGTCTAGAGCCAAGGTAATGATGCACTGACTGTCATGAGGAGATTTGTACGAGAACGCAGTGTGGCCGAGGCAAACATTAAAACAGACATTATTCACCATCTCAAGAACACTTGACAACAGAAGAAAAACGAAAGGCTGCAATAACGATTGCGACGTTAATAATACATCAAACTATATAGATTCATGCGAGAGAGAGAGAGAGAGAGGTACAACAAACTGTTACGTTGTCATGGCGTTGTACAACATGATGATGCACTGCTCCACATGCTACGTTTGAGATGCTGAGGCTGGAAGAGTCAGAGAGCTGTGAACAGACTGAGTACAAAGACACATACAATACAGACCAGCCAGTCAGCCAGCATGGGGACATGGCCCAATTCTGCTGATAGATCTCTATACACATTATCTCGGCCTGACTCAAAGGATATGGACCAGCCACATTGTGAGGTTATGCAAAGTATATTGAGTAATCATTGTCCGATGTGAAAGTGCAGGGTGTAGAACAGCCTTACATCCTAACCGGGCTTCCTATTCTGAATATAAAAGATGGATGTGTAGTACAAGCTAAATGTTGTCTTCCCGCCAACAGACTGAGGTTTACCGACTAATTATTCGATTCGTAAGTGTGACCTTGCCGCTGGTTTATAGCCGAATCAAGTTATTGAGATACACGCAGCTGTGTTAATAGTTTATAGACGTTATTTTAACAAGGTCTGACTTCACTGCAGTCATTCATCCTTTCCTTATAACAGGAATAACTGGATATTTGTCTTGATAATAAAATATTACATTTAATGTCTTTGATCTATCTATGTCATAATATTACGTCCGACTAAAATGCTCAGATTACAGTCTGCAAAGCGGAATGGAGCTCCTCTTTGTCGCTGTCCAAGGTGCTGATCTGAGTCCACAAGCCAACAAACTGCACTTTCCAACCAGGCTACAGCAACCATAAATACCGCCATTAGTGTTGTACAGTATATTTGAATAGATTACACGTGGTTGAGAATGTGGACACTAACAGTGCTAAAGATATGGATCCTTCTAAAAAAAATGGTGTAACTGTCATCCATGAGATGTTTCTTCCTGGTATCGCTCGTGTCTCGTGTAAGGCTATTCAAGAAGACCATGCGAAAGAGACTGACTGACCTCTGCTAGCCTATAAGATTGATTATAGAATAGAGTGAGTTGAGAAACTGATGAGTAATGATAACCTATGAATCAATTTACGGGTTAATCAATGTTGTATCGATAATGAGGGGGGCTTCGGCTATAGGTTACACTTCAACTAAGATACCGTTACTTTCAGGGCTTGGACGGTGTAATGTGTGTGATTAAATAGTCACCTAAATGGCCAAATATATCTCATAAATTAAGATTAAAGCGACACCTTTTCACATCTACTTTATTTTCCTGGTTGAGGTGTAGTTCTTCACTGAAGACTGTATCATTTCAAATGCACAGCGGGAGTTAGCCAAATGCAACAGAGAGAGTTGGTTTATCCGAGTCTTATTCATTCAGAGACGCAGCCTTCGCGGGGTTTTCCTCGGGGCATTCAGATCCCCAGGTGATCACAGCCCCCTCATCTACTGCTCTCACATCAGGCAGAGCGAGATCGCAATGCAGCTGATGGACGTATGCACATCTCGTGCTGTTTCTTTAAGCACTTCTGGTGGCTGATTGGGAGTCGTGTGCATGTGCGCAGGGATGACGCAGACTTGACTTCATCTCAGAACGCGTCACGATGTCATTTTGACAGCAGAAAAAGCCAACAAACTATGAGGAGAGCCCCTGCTTGTTTTTGCAGTGAATAGACAAGTAGGGTTTAAGATTTAACTGCAAGGGCAGCAACGGACAGGCATCACGTCCTATTAGACTTTCATCAGGATTATTCTCTTTAAAAAATGTTCTCGGTCTAACGAATCTTCAATAAATGTCACTTGGAGATATAGGATAACAACAATGACAATAGTCATCTCAATAAAGTTATGATTGGTAATGTTGGAAATACTAATACTAACTGTTAACGTGTGACTAAATGTCACAGACAATGCAGACGAGTCTCGACATAAATGTCGTTTCTGCAGAAGGGTTAACATGCAGTTAGCATACACCCAAGACATTCTCTTTTTCTCAACTGTCACTGCCCATGTGCGCCAGTGACTCACACTGCAGTAACTTTGAGCCTCTGTTCTACCGTAGTACCATGACTTGGCTCGCACTAGGAAATAAAAAGGTCCTATTCGTGACAGAATAGAAGTCTGTGATTAAGCAGCTGGTAAAATTAACGTTTTATCATCACGTGGTTAACAGACTATTACAACGGTGCCAGAACATGCATAAAATTAGTCTGAAACTAATAAACGATAACTTACCCATAAGACTAATGCACTGTCGATATATTCGATTCCATGAGAGTTAATACAGTTAACATTTATCATATAGCCTTACATTAGTCTGTTACAGTAAACCTCTTTAGCAACGTTATCTACCTGATCCTTGGCTGGCCAGTTCTCAGAGCATCAACGCAAGGAAAAATATTTTCTCCGGTTTTATCCTCGCTCGCGTATACGCTGCCCGTCGCGTCTTGGTTACTCGTGAAATTCGGCGGGCTGTCCCGGCGATGTCTTCTTATAGACGTCCTGTGGCGCTAGTAATGGGAAGGGGAGGGGGACTCATTCATTGAAAGGCATCACCTACATGGACGATGTACGTGGACTCCTACGTCACTGAGAGAATGTAGTCAACAGGACGCTAGGGTTCCGTTAGGAGAGGGAAGAAGAGAGCGAGGGGAGGGGGAGGAGAGGAGAGAAGGGAAGGGAGGAGGAGAGGAAGCTCTGGGGGTGGGGGTGGCGGATAGGGACCTTCTATGGTTTTTGGATGTTTATGAGGCCATTTTCTTCCTTCGTGCCAACGTACTTTTCAGTGTTCAAAATTCAGTCTATCACTGGTCATTTTTTAGTGTGGCTGGCAGACAGACATCGGAACACACCACTGATTACGATAAAACAGCAATATATATATATACAGTATATATATATATATATATATTGTATATTTCTGTACATAGTTGCTACTGCTCAATCGGCAGCATTTAGCCTAATCTGGTGGTCTTCCAAGTCATCCAGTGTGCAGATGAACAGAGGGGTTTGTGGCCACTAGGCCATGGATCTAACACGAATCATTAGTTGGATCAAACACTTGTCTGTGGTTCTCTGATGATGGCAGCAGAAGACCATGGAGACCCAGTAGCCTCCTGAGAACTGGGCTGACCTGGCTCACTGACAGATCAATGACATGGAAGGATTCTGAAGTCATTGAGAACTTTGATTGCAGTGGGTGAGTTCACCTAGTTGAGTCTGGTGGAGTCCTGATCCGCAGCTCTGATCGGACTGGACTGTCCACCACACAAGGTGTTTGAAACGAAAGACTGATGTCCTTGTTCTGGATTATAAGATCACCAAACCTCAGACACAAGGCTGTTTCATTTGAGTTGATTAGGACACAATGATATATCTGATTAATCAACAATTACAAACTGTCCAATCAATCAATCACAGATTCACCAATAGTCAGACAAAAAAAAAAAAGGTGATTTAGCGAGAACATAACATGTATCTCTGTCTCTCCTCTCCGGTCCCCACTCTTTCCTATGCACACACACACACACACACACAAACACCCACTGATCAGCCCACTCAAACACCTGATTTTACCTGACCATTTCCTGTTGTTGATATTTTCTTCTGATGTGTCACCTTTTAACTGCGACAGCGTTCAGTTAACATCCTCTGATAGTGCCGTCATTGGTTATCGATCAACAAATACAGTTTCTCTGTGTCTTCATCTTCTCCTGCGCACACAATCTTGTCTATCTGTTTTTTTTTTCCTCTCATTCTGTCTCTCTCTCCGTACATCTAACACAGACATTTTCTTCACTTGACTGTCTGCTGCTGCAGCTGTGCCTAGGTGGGTGAGAGTGAGCCGTGGAGTCTGGAGGCAGAGCCAGATGAATCACTAGTACTGAAGGTATGAAGTGTCACTGAGGGGGGATGGCGGTTGGGGGTAGCTGGTCTAGGAGTGGGGGTGACAGGGTCCAACACAGTTACAGCAGGACATTAGCGGTGGCTTTAGTGCATCTATGTGACACAGGAAGTTAGATAAGCAGCTCCGGGGGAGTTTCTTGAAGGCGAGGCAGTGTACAGTCACAGGGTTGCCTCCGTCCTGGTCCCCCTGCCCTGCTGCTAGGTAATCATACCCCAGGACAGTCGGATGTTCCTTCTGAGACTCGACAAAATCATCGAAAGTGCCTTTTTTGTTGCCATCTGAGATGGAAATGATGATTAATTATTTACAGTCAAGATATTTAGCCAAACAAGAACGATGTTGGTTTTGATGTGCTTTCCGGTGCTTTGCGTAAGCCAGAGTGATCTGAACCCTTCATTTTGTGACACATCATTCAGTTTCGAGTCTCTATTCGTCCCCTATCCCCCAACCACAAGACAAGGCAGTTGCTTCTCCCAGTGGATACTGTTTGGTCATCTGTTGGATGTTTCAATCCTCGTGGTTCCTGATGCCCACTGGTCTGCTCTTTGGTTTCCCCTTGACCCATTTACCGTGTTTCCCGTCCCCCCCCCCCCCCCCCCCCCATTACAGCCTGCCGCTCCACCCTCATTACAGCTTGCTTCTCCACCCTCCCAGGGCTACACCGAGGCTGCTCTGGAAGACGAACCCAAGACTCTCCAGCGCGAGCGCTGCAAGACTAACGAGGCCGTCATTAATAACTTATACGATATCAAAGGTAGCCGTGGTCAGTGATTTCTTCTCACTCGTAAACAGGCTCTTGCTGATGGCCTCATCCATGAGATCTTGTGGGGATTATGAATTAAGCATGAAAGGGATCCAGGTCACTGGGGCCCAGGCTGCTTCCTCTCAGTCCTGCCCCCCCCTGCCCCCCCCCCACATCTCCCCCTCACTCACCCTTAGGCCCTATTGGTTGATTCCCCCTCTATTTTCACAACTCACCGACTCCCCCTCTTTCTGACTGCAGGTCTTATCTAGTCAGCCCCCCTCCACACACACTCTTCCACCCGCTTTCTCCGAACACCCAAATCTCCAATGCAGCAACAATTGGATCCATCTCTCAGAGAGAAAGAGAGAGAGAGAGAGAGGCAGGGAGAGATAGGCAGAAAGAGACAGAGAAAGCGCAAGATGGGGTGAAAGACGGAGCGAGAGAGAAACAGAGATGGGTTGAGAAAGGCAGTTAGAGACAAAGAGAGAGCGCGCGCGTGAGAGAGAGAGAGAGAGTGTGAAAGACAGAGAGAGAGAGAATATGGATGCCTCCTTGACGTCCCGGGGTTAGAAACACTAGTTAACCAACCAATCCCCCAGTGTCATATTTATTCTGGAGCACGAGTGAATCCTACCTCTCTCTTTCTCTCCCTCCCTTTCCTCCCCGTCTCTCTCCTGCTCTCTCCCATTCACCCCGGTTCTGTCCATCCCTCCCTGGTGCTGATGAAATGGATGTCATCTCTTAGAGTGAGAGAGATCCTTCATAACTTAACATTCTCCTGCAGGTCTCCTTTACCCAAAGGCTCTCTCATACAGCACTGCACACAGTCATCAGTATTCTGCTCTGCTGCTCTCCTCTCTCTGTCTCTGCTTTCTCTCTCTGACACACACACACCTCCAATCTCCTGAACTCCTCCATAGGTTTTACCTGCACTGAAGCCTTGCATTGGCAGTCATTCAAGACCCAATCTCCAGACACACAACCCCCCCCCCCCCCCCCGCCCCCCCCCCCCCCCCCCCCCGTGTTGATTTGAAGGTGTTATAGCTTCTTGCTAATCCATTGTTCTTTTGAGAAGATACCCCCAGTGTTTTCCATTGACATAAAGCCCCCGTCTCATGCTAATAACAGCAGCCCTCATGAATCTTTCATCAATGCTTCCCCCGTGGGTGACCCCCCCCCTCCCCCCCCCCCCTCCTTTCCCGCTGCGGGAAGCCAATGTTAGTGGGTGAGAATTAATTAGCGAGGATCACCTGAATGAAGCGTGATTGCTGCAGGACGGGAAGGCTTCTTCTGGGGGTGCAGGTGTGGTGCAGAACAGCCAGTCTCATCTGTCATCCCCGTTACTCACTCCTCCAAGCCTGGCTTCTCCCAGTATCTGTCTCTCTGCTGCGTCTTGTTGAGTCATATAGTCAGCATGGACAGACTGCCAACGTACCACAAAGATCTGCGTAGGTTGGTTGGTTACTGGTTCTGTAAAAGGTTTTCCACTCAAAAGTAGAGGCACCTTTCCGTGACTAATGAAGAGACGGGCCACATTTGTAGAATAATATTTGTGTGACTCAGCTGACGATCTGAGAATTGTGCTCCAATCGGTGAAGGCCGAGTGTACACAAATTGCCCGACAACAGTGTTAGATCTCCACTAACTTTATATTATTTCCGTGCACGCCATGTTTCCGTGCAAAACATGTTCAGTTTTTTTTTTTTTTTTTTTTTTGGGGGGGGGGGGGGGGGTAGCAGAAATGATGAACCATTCTCCCTATCATTAATGTATGAGAGGCAGGGAGTAGAAAGAGTGATTGAGGGGGGGGGGGGGGAGATGGAGAGAGAGGAGGCAGCATCAGGGAAATACGTCAGCCTTTCATGTGCACCTCTTCTCTAGGGGAAAGGAGAGATGGAGAGGGGAGGGTGGTGGAATGGGAGTATGCCCTGAATGAAATGCAATATTACACAGTAAGTCCAGAGGAATACAAGCAATGAGCATTTATTTGATCAACTCTGTCAACTTTCCAACACTACGGAAGCATACAACAGATTTAAACCAGTCTTTTCCATTTTTAAATTGTGGCTATGACTTACTCTTTTAAGCTCCAGTTATAAAATAATTTAGTGTTTCTTTTAGATGATCTGTGGCCATGCTGACAGTAAATATCTTATACTAAGCTTTTGAGGTGCAGACAAGTTTGTTTAAATTATTGGTTGAAACCCTTTGTGGACTGCCCTGAATAATTTATTTAAAAGGAGGAACACTTGCAGTGAAATGTTCCAGAATATAAAACGTCTATGTGTCAAAGATGTTGTCTTCTTAGGAACTGTTGCGCCTGTTGAACTGTGTAGTTGGTGTGTCCCTTGCAGGCTTCCATACCCTCTCCTGTCTTACTCTGTGCGCTTCCACTGTGGCTCTCCCAGCAGTCCACTCGGGTCCCTCCCTCCCTCCCCTCCGCTCGCTGTCCACACACGCTGCACATGACTCATCGAGATGACTCACCCCCCCCCTCCCCCCCCCTCCCTCCTCCTCCCCCACACGCACAAACACACGCTCACACATCTCTGTGTTATCTCCTCTGGCTAACCTTGACTGAGACACGGGGACGAGAGCCCACGTTATAAGACGTGGACGAGGTCTTCTGGTGTCTTGACCGCCTCCATGTCGGTGCTGTGATCTTGTGGCTCTGCTTATCACACGAGCTCATCACGAACAGGTGCCGCTCTCACGTCAAGATCGTCACGTCGACATCAAACATTACAGGAAGCTTGACTTCAGAAACCTGCAGCCCAAGTCAATTTGCGTCCGTCACAAAAAACATTTACCCTCTCTGTGTATGTTCTACTCACATAGAAAAAATGCTTTGTTTAGGATGTGCCACTACTGGATTGTGTTTATGTTAAACACATCATGTTGTTGACAGCCAAGCTTTGTCTGCCCAGTGGATGTGAAGTTCCCTGATTTCACCAATAGGTGTCAGTGTTGCTCTTGGGTGAAAATTCACTGTGTGAGTTCACATGCTTGAGAAATATTTCTAAAGATTTAAATGATAGAAACGTAGTCATTAATAATGAATAATTTGACCTAGATAAATATTTAGTTGCATCATCACGCAACAAACATGACATAAACCATGACTTGGGAATGCAAAAAACATCCCCTTCAATTACTCAGGGATGTGCTGAAAAAATTCAGATATTTCATACAGAGCCTTTCATTTATACCACTTGTGTAAGTGATTCACCACAGAAAACATACCAACACACTTCACAACAAGTTCTTCTCTTAATCCCTCATTTATTCTCTTCCGGTGTGATCTCTACCCTCACGACCCGGCCTCACGACTCCCAACCACGCCACTCCGCCATGACTCAGAGCTGGGCTCGCGTCTCCAGTCTTTGAGGACAAAAGGTTACAATTGGCCAGCCTGGCTGACGTGTTAACTGCACAACACACGGATTATCATGATCAGTTGGTAGGTAAACTTAGTTCGGTACAATTACAGCCCTGAGAACTAAATTAAACTTTGTCAATCGTCACTTGGTTCCTGTTTTCAGCAGCAAAAATGGACACTGACTCAAAACCTTAGGTTTTTCCATTGTTCTTGAGGTTTTATAAACGGTACTCTTCCTTGTCAGTGAATCACTGAATTTGCCCACGTGTTGAAATTGCGACCCTCAGAAATGTCTGTTGTGACAGTACTCTTTACGATGGTGGCTCCTTTCAATTACCATGGGAACATCGTGCGAGGCTTGTGATAGGAGAGCACTTGGAGGGATTCGGATCCAGACCACTGCTTACTGGCTGAGGCCCACCGCTCACCACAAGACCTGGATGTGGATCCCGCCTCTGGTCAGCCTCATGCAGGAGATGCCAACACACTCCTCCAACACTCTAAAACTCCAACTGTGTGTCCTAACATCGGGACTCACCTGGTACACTGCTGTCGTCCACTGAGGCAGATCCCAGGTGGTGTGAACATGGGCACAGACACAGGGAGTGTTGGATATGATGCACCCTCCGTCCCCCTCGTGTCCACGTCTCTCACAATCCTCCTTTGTCTGCATGTCGTTTAGGAACGGCCACTGGAATTCCTCCCATCCCTCCGTCGTAAATCCTCGGGTGGTTTAAGACGGGGAGAGGACGCTCTGCGGCGTGGGTCAGAACCCGGAGGTTGGGCCACCAGTGACGGGTCAACGTTCGGTTGATCCGGAGTTCCGTTCCAAGTAAGAGGAGTTGGAATGAGATTGGTAGGCAGAAGGGGAGGGGGGTGGTTAGGGAGCGGAGATAAAGAGAGAGAGTGAGTGTGTGTGTGTGTGTGTGGGGGGGGTGGTGGTGGAGGGGCAGTTTATGTCCAGTTCACACTTTAAAAGAAAAAGTAATACTGCATACAATGCCCCTTTCTACTGGTAAAACCCACAGAAAAAGTTTCACTTTGAGTTTCTTCTTTACAGTTACATTTAGCAGACGCTCTTACCCAGAGCGACTTACAGTAAGTACAGGGACATTCCCCCCGAGGCAAGTAGGGTGAAGTGCCTTGCCCAAGGACACAATGTCATTTGGCACGGCCGGGAATCGAACCTTCAGATTACTAGCCTGACTTCCTCACCGCTCAGCCATCTGACTCCCCTTAACAGTTCCAATTAAGTTCCACGTAAGAACACTTTGAGTTCCAGAACGGTACTGAAATCTACCATTATTGTACAAACGGTTCTCTCTATTTACACAAAATACACGCACAGTCCACTCAGAGGGCCAGTTCTCTGTACGCTGCAGGAGAGAACCAGTATCCGGACTGTTGAGTCATCTAATGGTGTAACACAACATTGCTCCATTAGTGCCATGTCTGAGTGGGAAACGACAAACATTTATCACTATATCAAGAACGATGAGTCACTCTTTGTACATTTCCAGCCCTCTCTGTGCCAGTCGGGATGAGGAAATGAATGTGATTGTGTTGGTATGCTTGAGATGAGAACGCTCACCTCACGGTTTCTACAGGTGGACCCGAAGGTAACGCCACAAGCGCTCTGACCCCGTCTGACTGTCACCTCTGAGAAGCGCTTGTGTTTGGAACCGTTTTCTGAAACAAAGTTCGACATGGAACTTTCCGGACCTGTTTTTTCTCTCGCACGTGCTGTACTTTTTAAGATCTGACATTGTATGCAAAAATGTGTGTACGTACATGCACTAGCATGTGTGTGTGTACACTACAGCATGTGCCTTTGCATACGTGTGTGTGTGTGTGTGTGTGCGCACATCCGGCTATGTGGCTGTGTGTGTGCCTGCGTGCACCCCGTGGTTTGGCGAGCGCTGCGTGGCCAGAGTCACGTCCGCAGGCAGGAGGCCGGTGGGAATGTGGTGAGCGTGATCGAGACCAGCCCATAAAGCCTGCACCCTGGCACTGTACTGCTTCCCCTGCAGACAGGGAACCAGCGACTGGGGTGGTGGTGGAGGGGGTGGTGGTGGAGGGGGTGGTGGGGGGAGCCAGCTTTTCTGTCCCACGCGCTAGGCCACTCAGCTGACCCAGGGGTCGCGACCTTTTGGCTTTGGATTCTGCGGTGTCTTCCCTCTGTGTGACCAGTTTCACTTCAGCTGAGAGGCAGAGAGAGAGAGAGCGCGAATGAGAGAGAGAGAAAGAGAGCGCGAATGAGAGAGAGAGAGAGACAGCGAATGAGAGCAAGAGGTGGAGAGAGGGAGTGAAAGAGGTGGTTGTGAAAGAACATTCATCAACTCAGATGTGCTGGCCTACCTGAAATGTGCACCTTCAGGTTTGATCTGACACCTTTTATAACGCTGTTAGGGTTTCACTTCGTGAAGGATCCTGAGAGACACACCTGGAGTGTGTATCAGTACTCCTCATGTCATCTGAACCCCTGCTAAAACCCATCGCCCCGTTTGCCCATTCTGTTGGGGAGACAGACAGTGTATGAAAAACACTTACAGTGTAACTCTCCTGAATGACAACATTGTTTTGACCAAAACCAGCCCTGATGAAGTGAATAAACGTGTGCCAAGTATTCTCTAGTCAGTTGTCTGGCACGGATAGGACCCAGTTCTGAATACCAGTCTGTCCTGGCATACTAATGACCGGCCTTGTGAGTTCAGCTTAATCCAATGTTGAGTTTCTCACAGTAATATACTTAGCTCAGAGAGGAAGCAGGCTGAACTGAAAGTAGGTATTGGAGCTTGTATATGAAAGAGACCTTTTGTCCCAGCAGCGTTAGCAGAAGTGGCCATGTCTGGTGTGTGGTTAGCAGGCTGCCGCGCTGGTGGGTGAGAGCGGGTTCGCTCTGTCATGGGGGGGGGGGGGGGGGGGGGGGGGGGGGGGGGGGGAGGGAGGAGGAGGAGGGGGAGGGCGTACCTGCCTCGGCCAAGAGTAATTAAAAGCAGAAGTAGATCAGTGGTTTTGGATGTTGTGTGCCTCATTACGGGCCGTGGGACAGTGCTCACCGCAAGTGTAACTCATCCTTGACACGTCTCAGTTTGTGTCAAGTGAGGAAGCTAAAAGTAGGTTCCAACATATATTCGCACAGAAAAGATGTGCGTCCGTGTCTTTCTCTGCATGTGAGTGTGTGCGCACGCCAAACACCATGCGGATTTTGCACTCAGAAGTGGATGTAACCCCTCCAAGGTTTTGTTGGGACTTGTTTTGTATGTGTTGACTGCAGATCCTCAGGGTTCAGAGAGCCTGGTGTGTGTGTGTGTCTCAAAGCAGGAGCCTGTGCTGTTGAATTTCCCCAGGGGCCAAATTCTCCCAGTCCTGGTTCTAGTCCTTATCCTACTCCTGGTTCAATTCCTAATTTCATTCCTGGTCCTTGCCCCAGTTCCAGTCTCAGCTCCATTCCTGGTCCTAGTCTGGGTCCTAGCCTGGGTCCTAGTCTGGGTCCTAGTCTGGTTCTAGTCCTGGTTCCAGATGACCTGGCCTGGGCCTCAGTCCCAGTGCTCTTGCCATGCCTTCCAACCCTTCGATGGGCCTCCTTCCTGCAGTAAATGTCACAATCCTCCTCATGAAGATATATGAACGCATGCAGCCCAAATGATATGATCTATAAACAGCAGCAGCAGCATCTTCTTCTATCACACCACCACAGAAGAACTCTGCTAGCAGAACGAGACGCTTGCGATATCGTTTCATGCTGATGAAATCTGTTTACGTTACAGGGTTTTGCTGATGATGATTGGAAATTTTGGTCATGCATACTCTTTAAAAATGAGAATTTTTATTAGATATGTATGACCACTGTTTCTGATCAGCTATTAACAGTGCAGGAGAGGACAAGCTGGATTTTCAATCCAATAAGAGTACTCTTTAGTAAAATTAATTGTATCTGGATGAGCATTAATGACTATAGCAGATGGTTGGGCAGTGTTCAGTTTGTTGAGGTCCTCTGACAATCCCAGATAGTTTCCATCTAACTCTCTCTCTCTCTCACACACACACACACACACACACACACACACACACACACACACACACACACACACACACACACACACTCACTCACTCACTCACTCACTCACTTCATCACACCCAAGACGGAACCAAAAAAAAACATTCTACCTCTGAACATCCAATCAGTTGTCCAAAGCACAATTTCTCATGAAATCGGCTATTTGTATGTGTGTGTATGATGTTATTCTGTGTCTGGGTCTATGTCTGGGTCTGCCAGGTATTTTTAGGGTCTGTGGACGTGGAGCTCTGCATCCCGCCCCTGGTGCTCTGCTATCTCAGGGTGGATCAGAGCACTGAGAGGGGGGGGGGCTGCTTCATGGCATCTCTGTCTGTTCCTGTGCACGCTCTTATCTCTGCTAACACCAGGAAGACCTGCGTCTGCCTCTGCTGTGGTTAGCTATTTGTTCTAAAGGCACATAAAAAAACGGAAACAAATGATATGTAAACATTAAATACTTTAATTTTGCTTTACGTTAAAATCATACAAACGGCTCTGGCTCTCCCTCTTCCAGCTCCTCAGTTCTCTCAATACCTTGAGATGTTTCTCTCACTTTTTTATTTACTAGGGCAAAAGTTGATGACTACTAGAAGAAGAAAAAAAAGCTCAGGGGGGCCACAGGGGGGGCCAGGGACATTTTTACAGGGGCGCTGACCCCTGTAGGCCTCTGTGTAGAACTGCCCCTGACACACACACACACACACACACACACCCACACCAGTGCACATAGATGCAGCTCTCTACTACCACTTGGCACCACCTCAGTTTTTGGTCTGCCAACCATTGTGGCAGAAGTTTGAGGCAAGAAATGTTTCCAGTTTTTTTTTCCCTTCTGTTCCTATTCCTTGCTTACGATGACCTGAGGAACACACACACACACACACACCCTCAAACTCACCAACACAACTGTTAGAAAGAACAGTCTTCCTTTCAAAGCATGCAATGCACATGCACCAGCGTCTACTTACTGTAACCACTAGTTACCCTGCAGGAGCAAACAGGGATCCATACCCCGCAAACATTGAATCATGCGTTTCTGCGAATCTGCGTTTCCAGCATTATAGGCCTGGAAGTGACGGGCTGGGGGTGGAGAGGGTCTAGCCAGCTGTAGCAGAGCCAGGGTGAGGGCTTGGAGGCTCCAGCATCCAGCCTTTCAACCTGAGCCTGTCTGCTGCAGATATCTGATGCTGGAAGCGCATGATTCACTGGACTGAGTCATTCCAATGCTGCACCTGTACACATACATAACACCAGACTGGAACAGGAGCTAGACTTGGCATTCTTAGGGAATAAAGAGAGGGGAGATTCTAATGCTTGTGTTTGTGTGTGTGTCAGTGGCTGTGGTTTACTGCATAGTGTTCAGAATGTTTCTATGCGTTTCTGTGTGTTTATTTGTGTCCATTTGTACTTTTTTGTTTGCTGTGAGTGTGTGTACGTGCATTGTCTGGTTTTTACTCTTCATTTCTGTTTCTCAGCAGGGGATTGTGACAAAGGGGCTGTTCTTGAGGTATGCATTTACCTCAGCCCTTACCACAACCTGTGCTCTCTCTCTGTGTGTGTGTGTGTGTGTGTGTGTGTGTGTGTGTGTGTGTGTGTGTGTGTGTGTGTGTGTGTGTGTGTGTGTGTGTGTGTGTGTGTGTGTGTGTGTGTGTGTGTGTGTGTGTGTGTGTGTGTGTGTGTGTGTCAGGGGAAATACAGACATGAACACTTTTAGTGGTGTTCCACCTGTCATGTAGAGGGCAGAGGAGACAGTTTCGTGGGAACCTGAGTTCTCCCACTGACGTCAGGGTGATGGTTGTGTCTCTCACCAAGGTTGCATTCGTTCTCTGTTCAACAAACTGACAGGTGGCTTTCACTCTTCTAAGAGCATGTTAACAAAGACTGCCCTATTGAAATGTATATCAAAAGTCTGAAATTCATTAATTTCCTAACGTTTTGAGAAATTAGGGCACGGACTGAATGTGCTTGTGGTCAACACACACACCTACACACACAAACACATTTGATGACATCTGGGGTTTGAGTAAGTTCTTGGTATCCACAGGAAGCGGATTAACACATTCATGACTCACTCTGTAGCTTGTTGAGGTGGAGAGGGTGAGATAGAGGGATAGAGATGGAGAGAGAGAGAGAGAGAGAGCGAGAGAGAGCAATAAAGCGATAGGGAGAAGGACTGAGAGAGAGAGAGAGAGAGAGAGAGAGAGAGAGAAGGAGAAAAAGAGCGAGAGACGATATCTATGGGCAGGGAGAGGAGATAGCTGCTCACGGCAGTTGCCATGGTAACCTCCGCTCGTCAGCACTCTGGCAAACACGCAGGCAGGAGCGGCACTTTCACAAAGGCAAGGCCGCCATGCTTCTGAGAATGTGTGAGGTGGACACAGGCAGGCCCATGAATTATTCTGAGTATGCTCTGTGGGTGGGTGGGTGTGCGTGTGCGAGGGTGGCGGTGGTGGTGGGGGGGGTGACGTGCGTGTGTGTGGAGGTGTGTGAGTGGGTGGGTGTGGGTGTGTTTGTGCGGGGGGGGGGAGGGAGGGAGGGGAGAAGGGGTTGTGACGTGATCACTTTTTCACTCAGTGTTCTTGCTGGTTGTGAATGTCCGTGTGTGTGTGTGTGTGTGTGTGTGTGAGGGCACTGATCAGTCAGCCCGGCGCAGAAGATTAGCAGGTGCCCATGGCATAAACAACCCGGCTACTACACTAAAACTTCTATATACACCTTCCAGACAGTGTGTATAATATATGGAAGCACTCTTATCTTGTGTTGATACTGAAGGTGATTAACGGCAGCCCAGGACAGGCTACTGTGTAAACGCTCGTTTAATCCCGCCCGTTCAGGACCAGCGCCACGCTTCCATCTGTGTATACGGGCCCGCATATTAAAGACTACATCCCCCATACAGCACAGACTAATGGGCCTGACTACAGGTCTCTCAGACACTTAGCATGGAATCCTGCCCTCCGGAGCGATTAGCTCCATCGCTGCGGGTTGTTTTACATTGGCATCGTTCCAGCGTTCCTGTAGTCTGGTTCAGGCTGTGGGCTTTGGACGGCTGGGAGGAAATGTGTCGGAGCTGATTGATCTGTGAATAATCCGGGTTTTGAAGAAGGAACTATTCATGATACTGAAATACACAAATCCTTTCCCCTCCCTTGAGTTCAGCATACCTTTTGTGCAGAAGTTGCTTGGAAATAAGTCGACATTGGTACTTATAGCTAGAGCTATGGTTATTATTTGCCGTGTCACGATCCGTCTTGTCTCAGTATGTCAGATAAATTGCTTCCTTTTACTGATTTAGCTGTGGAAACGTAGACTGTGCGTGTGCTATCAGCGATGGACACGTCTCTTTTGGGTCGCTACTTCTGCTTCACAACCACGTACATGCGTATTTGTGACTGTCCCCAAGGGGCCTCTTCCTCTCTGCAGTCAGACGTGAGAATCCCCCCTGGCTGAAGTGTGCATGTGTGACCAGCAGAGGGCAGGCTACTCCTGTGTCAGGGATGCAGCTCTCTGACTTCTCTTGACTGCTGAAGGCTCACTAGAACACACATACGTCTGACTTGTCTTTGACTTCTCACCTTCCTTCCTTCCTCTCTATTTATGTAGCTCTGACTCTCTCCCCCTCTCTCTCTCTCTGGCTTTCTCTCTCTCTCTCTCTGTGTCTCTCTCTCCCCCTCTCTCTCTGTCTTTTCCTCTCTCTCTCTCTCCCCCCCTCGTTGGAGGAGATGAGTGTGTGCTGTCTGCGCTTGGCCAATCAGAAAGCAGGAACAGGGGCTAGAGGGGGGCTAAGAGGCCATGAGAACCTCCCCCCCCCTCACACACACGTATCCTCATCCCTTCACCATGACCACTTCTGCTATCACCCCTGGCGAACACTCACACACTCCATCACCCATGCAGAACACAAACACGTACACCCTGGGAGCACACACACACACAGACACACACACACACTATGTAGGCGTGTGTGTGCTCAGAGAGGAGGAGTGTGTGTCCACCTGTCCATCTCATCCCACAGCACTGTCGAAAATGGCTGCGTCACACTGACTAATACGAATCCGTTTGGTGACGTTTCTCCTAAGGCCATGATTGCCCCATGTCGACTACCAGGCAACATGTACATGGCCTATTCCCAGGGTCATGTTCCTCTTTTTCTAGAAAGGCTCTTTTAGAAACGCTTCATGGTCCCCATTCCCACGCAGACACACATCTCCTCAAGTCCCCGTGTCACACTGTCCCCTTACGGTGTCTCAGCCTCTCAGAGGCTCCAGGTTAGAGCCCATGGAGCCTGCCCTTCTCTGTGTCTGACACTCACAATCTCAGTGATTGGGATTAAACAAGGTCATTGTGTTGTCGATATATATAAACAGTAAGTAGGTCTTATTATCAGGTTGGTGTTTAGATCTTTCTATTTCAGGAGGTTGTTTTATGTGTTTTTCCTCTGTGTGTCTGTCTTGACCTGTGTGTGAACCTTCACCCTGGTGTAGCGGGTTTCGAGAGTGTGCTGCCACACAAGGCAGAAGTGAAACTTGTGGATGCGTGGCTTTTTGTTCTCGTGTGTTGTGTGTGTGTGTACCCACACTCCTTGCAGGCGCATGGCGTCTACAGCTCTCTCTCTCTTCTCTTCCGTTCTCTCTCGACCTCTATCTCTTTCTTTCTCTCCCTCTTCATGGTGAGCATGCTCACTTTGGTGTGGTCGCACGTACGCCCTGTGCAGCCCAACTAGAGATCACAGTCATTCTATCTCTATCTCTCTCACACACACACACACACACACGGTTAGGTCGGCACGTACTCACCCAGCATGGTGCACGTACCAGGCGGCATCCGTTAGTCACCAGCCACCTGTGAACGGAAAGTCACAGTTTCTGTGTTTCTCAAACTCTCTCTCTCTCTCTCTCTCTCTCTCTCTCTCTCTCTCTCCACTCTCTCTCTCTCTCTCTTTCTTTCTCCCTCCACCTCTCTCTCTCTCTCTCTCTCACACACACATTCACACACTCATTCACACACACACACACACACACACACACACATTCACACACACATCCTATAAGCCAGTAACATACATGAGAACCTGTTATTCCAGTGGGGTCTGTATCCTTACTTGCTAGTGTTGTCATGTCTGGTGAAGATCTTTGTGTTGGAATATGATATGCCAGGGACCTCCTGAACTGGGAGAGAGATGGGAGTGTGGGAAATAGAGAACCTGAGGTGCAACCGTTTACTTTTTACGTCAGAGAGACTTTGAAAGTGAAATGATTGTCATTCTGAAACCGTGTTAGCAGAGCTCGGATTAAAGCAGCGCTTCCATTTTTCGTGTGTATGTCAACCTGCAACTGTGTCTGTGAATATAATGTTCGCTCCGTCCGAAGAGATTGCCTGGTGTTGAGAAAGGAAAAAGAGGTTCACAGATGAGACAGCTAAGAAAAAGAGAAGCCAGGGAGAAGGCCAGAGGAAGTTGCCAGGGCGACCGGGTTCAGCTGAAAATGATTCACCCACTGATGGAGTTTCCAGCAAAAGGCCTTTCTGCTGCTTTGCCAATAACCTCCCTCCCTTTCTCCATCCCTCTACCCCCCCCCCCCCCCCAACCTGGAATGGAACCGGATGTGTGGGTGGCAGTGCCCTGGGATGCATGAGAGATGGATGGAGAGATGGAGGAGGGAACAAAAGAAGAGATTAGCCTGCGCAACCAGCCAGGGGGAGAGGTGGTGGGACTCAGTCCTCCTCCTGAATTGGGCAACGGGTCGAGGGGGCAGGGATGAACGAGGGGAGAGGAGGGCTAGAACGACGGAGAGCTGCTCTCTCTCCTCTCCTCTCACACTCTCTCTCTCTCTCTCTCTCTCTGTCTCTCTGTCTCTCTCTCTCTCTCCCTCCCTCTGACAGATGCCACAGTCCAGGCCATGGAGACAGGAAGTCATTCATATAGAGAAGTGCTTATCTCTGGCTAGCTAGCTCCTCTCTTGGGCCTTGTCAGACCTGTAACTAAAAACCCTGCCAAAGACATACTCCACACCTTGCTAGACACACACACACACACACACACTTACATACACACACAGCCCCATCCGCATCTCATGGATTCATGGATAACCTCCATAACTAGACCCACCTTCCAACACACACACACACTCTCACACACACCCACACAGACACACACAAATACACGCACAACCACGCACTAATGTCTGCTCTCTTACACACATACTGTGGATACACACTCAGTCTCTCTCCCATTTCCTCTGCACAGGGCATGGGAACTCCCCTGATCTCTTTCCTCCCACTCTCCTCTCTTCCTCCTCTCCCCACTGCACCCCTGTCCTCTCAGTCACCCCCTCTCTTCTCTGCCCTCTCTCCATACTTCACCCCCCCCTACCTCCCTCCTTCCTCCCCTCTATCATCTTCCCTCTATCCTGCCCTCCTCACTCTCTCCCTCTCTTGGGTACCTCTGTTCCCTCCCGGTTCCCCTCTCCTCCACTCCTCCTCTCTGGTTTTATTTCCTCTCCATCTGTGCCCAATCTACCCTGAGCATGCTCTCTTTTCTTTCTCGATAATTTGTTTTTGATTCCCCGGAATTAGAAAAAGCATTGTGTTCACTCTAGCCCAGGCGAGCGCACACACCATATAAAAGCACACACACACCTCCCACCTTAGAAAAGACAGGAGGCCAGAAGGCAGCAACCAGATGAATTCCTCACCCACCCACCCACTTCCGCCCCGCCCCCCTCACTAAACCACACCACGTGTTATACTGCACAACACCCCACCCCCGCCAAATGCTTTTATTGCGCGTCTTTTATGTCATAATTCCCTTATTAAACAGGAAGTCTATAATTGCCTCCTAGGATGGAAAAATAAATAGACCTCTAGATTATGTGATATTATAATAATCGGGCAGGCCCGGCACACCCAATAGGAATAGGTAAAGAAACGAAGATTGAGGATTCGAAGAAAGAAAAGAGAAAGGGAGTGAGGTAACAAGATGGTGGGTGGAGAGGGGTGGAATGGAGGGGCGGGAGGACATTAAAGGTGTTGGATAGTGAAAGAGAGGGGAGGGGGACGGGAGGCGAGGGAAATGGGGGGGGTGCGCGGGAGAAGGGGTAGAAGAGGGGGAAGGGGGGGGGGGGGGGAAGAGATAGGGGGGGGGTGTGGGTAAGGCCAAAAAGGGGGGGGTTTGGTATGTTTTTAACGAATAGCTATAAGCTCCCCATCATCACATTTTCAAGCAGCACCTCCTGACCAAAGATAGGCGCACTCGCTAATGATTGGGGGTGGGGAGCCGCCTCCTCGGAACATGTGGAGTGTATTTGGGGGTGCGGCGGAACTACCGTGCCCAAAGTGGAAGTTGTACTAGTAGGAAGAAAACTAAACAAGGTGTCTACGAGTCAGTCGGAGTTGTGTGTTCTGGAGTGGCCCTGGTCGAGCGTACAGCGTTCGAAGCACGGGGCATCACTGCTTCTTACCGCTAGTAATCGGTAGAACGACACCTTTTGCAACTGTGGGATTAATTTCCTTGGTGGGTGATGCTAGGCGGTGCGCCGTATGTGTGCATTTGTTGTGCCGGATGCTATTTGAGAAGGGAGCCCAGAAACGCACGCACTTGTTATATAGAGGGACTAATACGCATGAGAAGTCGTAGTAAAGTGAGAGCGAGAATAATGTAGCCACCAATGTTATTATCCAAGATGGGTTCGTTTTACATAAGTTTTTAATCTATTGTTCCCCCAAGCTGCCTGGGTCGGTATATCTTTTCTTGACTTAATGAATGTCAGTGGTCAAGCCTGTTCTGTGTGATCCATGGTGGACGACCACAAGCACGGTTCTGAGTTGGACACTCTTTAAGGTGTCAAA